>JAAAQI020162005.1:0-24598 GCA_011800005.2 Stichodactyla mertensii | reverse complement strand
CGCGCGCGGAAAAAGACAAAAAGATCATGACAAAACAGCTTATTTCCTTTACTTATTACTGCAGTGGTTAGCCTGTGGTTAGCCTGTGGTAACAATGTGGTAATTTTTGAAAACATCACGGTCGCGGCAAGGCATGCTTAGGCACCGATCGTGGCGCGAGCTTTTCACATCATACGAAATCTGCTCTGATAATAACTGACTTCACTAAATACTTATTATTTTCAGCGTTGCAGTAGACAAATAGTGCAAGAGGACGAAGGTAGTACTTCTGTTTTGCAGCTGAATTACTTTTATTCGAGAACAAGACTACATCTTACGAGTGAAGGATGTTTCTGAAGTGTTCTGCAGAAAATCAAGAGAATATATTTATGGATACCATGGAAATATGGAATATTGGTTTCAAATATAATGCCACATAGAACATACCTCAACGTCTTTCATCGGAAAAACCATTGACGATTTAACAGTAATAGTTGACGGATTGATTCCGCGACTTTTCAGCCAAACAAATCATCATCAATCATCATCATCATCATCATCATTTCTCTTCTTCCAACATGTTCGCGGTCTTGGTTTGCTTCTGTGGTGAAACCTGTCTTCAGTACACGATGAAAGTCCTCTGTTGCGTCTAATAACTTGACGGCTGTCAGGGATTCCATCCTTCACCAAATCCTTTCATATTATTTTGTACAAATAGAATGTTTGAAATGCTTTGTCATCCATTTTGAAAATGGGCACAAGAATTGTTGCTGGTAGCAGAAGTGACGGATTTAAAGACTATGTGTTATGGTTCACGTAGTCCGACGTTAGAAATCATAAGACACCATTTGTTGTTGCGCAACTTATATTTTATGGAAGCCATTTTAAATGCTGTTACGAACTCTGACAAACGAGAAATGAAAAACATGAAAAAGACTGCACTATTTATGCAAATCTTGTGAGAAGGGAAGAAAGAGCTCTTCTTAACTTATCAAACAGCTTCTCTAATGGAACCATTGTGTGTTGATGATTTTAAACAAAGTGCTTCGTTAATTAAATAATGCGGAGTTTGCGTTACTGGAAGAAAACAGCTAGCAATCACCAAGTTTGTGAACTCTGATAATGTGTCTCGTCTGTTATAACAGCATGGAAAAGCACTGTGCGGTTTACAAGAAAAACACTATCAAAGGATTTGCGTTATGATACAATTAGTCCTAACACTGCAGTGGCTTCTCGCACACTGACATCGTGCGTCTCGTTAACAGCATGGTAAAGTACTACGCGGTTTATATAAAAGGATAGCTCAACTTTTCAGAGGAGATTTTCGTATTTTACATCTTATTTCATTATCATCTGGTATTCTTATCATTATTTACTACGATTTCTAAGGCAATTAGGGGGAAAAGTGTACTTGGTGTATGAAGTGGTTTGAGCATTTGATTTTGTGGAATAGAGTCTATAGCAAAGTCAAACTTTAACATTCAGGGGCATTCACAGTGGAAGAGTGGAAACAGAAACGTTGCAATGCAGTTTCTGATGTGAACAGCGTTTGTCATTTTCAAAGCGCTATCATTAACATCCGATAAAGCGTATCCATTTGGACGAACACTTATGGTTTTTCTCTCATAATGACAATAGAAAAAAAATGCTATCGAACATTGCAGCGAGCATTTTACTTGGCATAGCTTTATAAATAATGTACATATCAGTGCTCTTCCAGTCTTAAACTAAGAAATAAAAGTTGATTATAACTGAATTTACGAGTTATCGGGGAAGACTACACAAGGTTTTAAAGGGAGAGGGGGTGTCCCATTCCTATTTTCCATAGTCCAGCCCACATTTTACCTTAGACATCCACATGAACTCCAAGTGATGACGTTTCCAGACCTAGATAACCTACTTGGCAGTTATGTTCCATTTCCTAACTTAAGCACGATGTATAAAATCTCCGCATTTCGCGATTCAAAAATATTGAGAAATTACAGTTTCTATTTTGCTTTTTTGGGCCCGACTATTCCTCGTTTGCACGTTACGAAATCGCGACCATGTTGGTGGTATTCGCCGAATACCACCAACATGGCCGCCACGCCTAGTTTTGATCTTCAATATCGTAAAAGAACCTAAATAATTTTAATGTTTTTTCCATTTCTCCTTTCGATTGCATCTACTTCCAGTCTTCCGCAGTCGTTGAGATTTTGAGTCGTGACGCATTTCCGTCTCCGATTTCTAACGCTTAAACACATGTGAAAAAATGACTTCCGGTTTAAAAGGTAAAGCAGTCCTCTGAAGATTTTTCTTAACTTTTGCTTTGTAGCAGGGAAATTTTGCACAGAATTCTGTTTTTTGAGGGTGGAGGATAAATTATGCATGGTATTTTTGGCTTTAGTCTATGAAATTTTCTGAAGAAATGGACCCGGAAATACGTCACATTTTAAAGGCTTCATGCTTTAGTGTTCGCGCGCTTTTGTACGCGCGTGGTTACTTTGCTTCGTAGGATGAACGTGGCTCGATGTTGCTGAAGATGGCTGTTTAAAACTGCTCAGAAAACACAGATTTTCTACAACAAAGGATTAAAAAAGGTACATCTGCAACTAGAGAGTGTCTTTAATAGCTTTTTGGCTAAGTATTTGCAATATTTATGGCGGCTTTTTGCGTTATTTTGTGACCAATCTGGGAGTCGAAAAACCCAAGACTACAACAGCTGATAAGAAAAATTCTGAGTCATAATTTTACGTCTTTTCCAATATTTATTTGTCAGCTTTGCAGCTTAAAAAATGGTATCATTGTTTGTATTTAGGTTATAGCTGCTTAGATAGGAATTTATAGGAATTTATTATTTGTTAAGGACATTTAGTTGGTAGACGTCCACATGGTCACGCACTTTTACGTTTTTTCATTTGAAAGACGGGCCAAATGACGTAATATTTTGAATGACTCTACTGACTAGACTTCGTAATTTTGCAGTTACGAACGTAGAATAGTTTATCATGATCTAAAATTGACCTTTCTATCGTTTTTTAAAATGTTTATTGAACTTCTCAGCTGAATAACTTCGAGCGTTTCTGTCTTATGTTACTTTGGTAACGTAACAGCGGTATGTCACGCAAATACTGAATATTCCAAAGCATCTATAATATTTCTATCTAATTTTACTTCTACTATACGCATTTTCGGCCAAGTATAAATCTTGTTCTAAAATAACTAGGTAAGAATGGGCTGGGTACTGATGTTGATCTAAATATTTCCTATTCTCTTTTTTTTTCGTTTTTTCCTCTTTAATTCTTCAGATTAGCTAAAATCCTCATTATCGATTTCGAACTATTGTTCTGACTTCGAGTCCGGCTGAACTCCGAGAAGAAAGAACGAAAAGCGCGCAAAACATATTGTTTCCAATACAAACAAAACAATTTAGAGGTCATATGGGTTGTTACTCTATCAAAATGTCATCACAATTTCCTTAAAAATGGTGGAAATTCTTCATTTTAAATCAAATTAATTTGATTTTGCCCAAACGTTCCATAGAAAAGGAGACAGTCCTCCACGCCTCAACACTGGGCCTCAATCTAACTGAATTTGGACGAATTCTTGCATTAATTTCGCTTTTAGAAACACCCATAAAACAGTGGTTTATATAATAAGAAGCGCGTTATAAATGCCCCCCATTTGACAACGCTAAACAACATTTATTATCCTTTTCTGTGATTGGCTGGGACTGCTTGCTTGTGTTGAACGACTTGTGGTCGATTGTTTAGGGATTCTAGATTGTTTAGGTAACGGTATGAAAGATTAAATAAGTAGAAATACCTTGGATGTTCCCTTGCATCCAAAACAGGAAAGAATTCCTTTAAAAGGCCCTAAAGAAAAACGATTAGACGAGAGGTGAAGAAACTTGCATTTGATGCATTGATAGCAAAATCTCATTAGTTTGGTAAATAAATTGATCGTTGAAATTGAATCAAAGTTTATTTATGAATTTGAAAAAATGTGATCATAGTTGCGACTCGAGGTACTTGCAGCTTTGCAGGTTGGGTTTTTGATTCAGCATCAAAGATAACGCTTGTTTTTCTTGTGTGTGTTTTTTTCCTTGAAGATTCCTTCATAAAGCCCTGGCCAAGAACCTCTAAATAAGCTGTCCTGGGTCTACTGAACCCTGCTATCGCGGGACAAATCCAACTGTCATGCATCATTAATCGTACCAGCAACTAGGCGATAGCATTATCTCATCACATACATTCCCGATGTGGTAATGAAAACTAAACCAAGAAGATTCGTAATTCCCTCGAAGGCGGCGGAACGAAGGGGAAAAAATACCAAGGAACTGGGAGTTTCTCTCCCTAAGTTTGAACAAACGAAAACGGCACATGAATACCGCTAGATAAGAATCGATTCCGTGTTTGTGTGACTCACAGTACCCGCCTGAATTTCCTGCAGTTTGCCCCGATCAACGGGTAAGTGTCGAGATTTAAATGTTCGTGTCTGTCCCGGGAAAGGAGAATTCGTTTGAAGCTTCGAAAACGGCCTAAGAAAAAAACTGGAAGCTCGAACTTCAGTTCTCCGTCCCTGAAACAGATCCTACGATTATGACTTTTTGACAACAATTCCAATGTGGAAACGTCTGTCATTTCAAAGTTCAAACAAGCGAGAAATGGCAGCAGACATACAAGCTACGAAGAGCATATCAGCTGATCAGTCTAAGGAAAAAAATTCCGAATTGCAAACTTTATAATTAAGAAAAAATACGATCATTTAATTTTCAAACCTATTCCTTATTCGTGATCACACTCGAAGAAAATTTGAACGCAATTTTATAAAAAGTGGCTGAAATTTTAAGAGTTAATTTGGGATCTGGACGTTACGTTCCAACATGTCTTGTCCAATACTCTTATCTGTTTTAATGAAAAATCTACCATAGAACGAATTAAAGTCTTGTTTGAGTTTTACCATTGGCACTACTGAGAAATTCTGTCAATATCTTAATTTTCATTCATTCAAAATTTCCGTTTTTCTCCTTTTTATCCTTTCCTTTTCTGTTTTCCTCTGCGGAACGATTTCATCGTTAACTCTCAGTTTCTACAAAATATTTTCAAGTTTATCTTATAATGTAGGTACATGAAAATCAGTATAATTCATGCTACGCGATACAATTGGGTTTTATGATTTATATAGACTGGTTATTTTTTGCAACGCATCTAATGGGATGAAATGGGACTCCAGAAATAGTGTTTTAGTCATTTGCCATGTTATTCGTTATTGACATTTCAAGTATCATCTCGTAACATATTTGATTATAGTAATATTCCTTTAATTAGATTAGAAAGAAAATAGAAAGAAATAAAAGAAAAAAGAGAAGAGAAGAGAAGGGAAGGGAAGAGAAGAGAAGAGAAGAGAAAAGAAAAGAAAGCGCATGTGAGCGCCAAACTTGGGACAGATAGAGTCCCGAGAATCGTGAGGTATATTTAGGACTCAGTAACACCGAAATGGTTTTTGATTGGTATTTGTTCAAGAAAGCGAATTTTGCATCGTATTAGCCCGTCCAAACCCAAAATATCTTAACTCAGCTACAGTACAACTAAGAATTTGTCGTATCATACCTACATACGGTACGGTATGCAGTAACACTGAAATGGTTTCCCATTGTTTTCGTGGAAATCATCCAATGACAGTGCGTAGTTAGGGTACGATTACGATACAATACCGTATTGCTATTGTATGGCCACGAATGCACCGTGTCGTAAGTACACGGTACGTTATGCCGCAACACTGAAATGTCTTCCCATTGTTATTCGTGGAAATCTTCCAATCACAACACATTTCCATTTGATCGTTACGATCGCCGCGATCGCCCAAAAAACTTCTTCGGAGATGGCAGTGATCATATGGAAACACAACTATCCAGCGATCGCAGCGAATCTGTTCTATCTGGATGATCGTGGCTGATATTTATTACGTCTGTTTCCCATTTGATCGCTAGGATTGCTGTTTACACTATGTACCTGAGTGGCGATTTCAATGGAGAATTCATCGCAACCCAAATCGCGCGTGTTTGCACTTAATTTCCAGGCTGTTCGAATTGGTGATGACTTGTGCGCGATCTGTCGCCGTAAAATCGCCATAAAATTGCGGTTCAAGTGTAAACGGGCCTTAGCACTTATGCAAGATCTTCGCGATCGCAGCAATCGTTAAGATTGAATGGAAACAAAGCTTTACTATATAGTACTACGAATTTGCCTTAAGGTTTCCACCGTAAGACAGAAATAAACCGCTCTAACTTAAACAAACTTTATCTGGGTCGTAGAATTAAAAAATACAACAAATTTAACACTGTCACCGCTTTCTCTTGCAGGCTTTCTTTTTCACACAAAATGGGTGTTCGTTTTTTAATACTACTCGTGGCACTTGTCCCTTTAGCAAGTTCACGAGGTAAGTTACTTTATTATAACTGTTCTTTTCTTTATGTTGTTTAATTAAACATAGAACTTAAAGTGTAAAATACTTAAGGTAGATATCTCCCAGCTTGTGATTAACATAGTTGTTGTAGTTGTATATGTTTGGGTGTGTCTCAGCCATATACACCTATTTCAAAAAACGTTGTCGGTCGGCGATCTGAAATCTGAGCCAGACAATTCGCCAGCGTAGGTCATTTCTCAAAGGTGGTGTGGTATTTTGCTATTTGCTGATTGCAAACTACTAAAAGATAAAACATAATTTAACAATAAAACTTATTTTAGAATCAAATTCACAGCTCATGCCCTCATTTCCTCACGACAACCTTTTTTGAAACAGGTGTACATTCTCCAACATCTATGACAATATGTCGTTGATGACAAGACTATTTTTTTATAGAGCCTAAGTATTTGAGCAAAATAGCTAATTAGCTTTTCCTAAAAGTACATCAAGTTCATAAACTTTTTCATTATTCTCAAAAATCACTTTTTTCTGGTTTTTTTTTCTTGTTTCTTTTTTCGTAAATGAGATTTTTTATTAAGTTTGAAAATAAGAAAAACTTTGAAGAGAAGAAAGGGAAAAAAAAGCAACATTTCTCGAGTAGATTATTATTGACTTTCGAGGTCAATAAGTGTGATATTCATCTCTCAGAGGTTTTTGTTTTGATTGTCTGTGGTACCTGTTTTTGTTATTGGTTCATTGCACTTGTCACATCATAAAACATCATCAAGATCATCCAAACAAACAAAAGTTAAATCAAATATCCACGCGGCAAGGCTTTAACTTTTATTTTCATTTCTTTCTTTACTTCCGGGAGGGTAAATCTCGACTACAGTTGTTGGCGCGACTACAGTTGTTAAATTACCTACATTTATCACGTATTTTAATGATGCGTTTCGTTTCGGGAAGTTTGAAAGAGAATTGGTAACAATTGCGTATCCAATCCCGCGGAATTGACCAGCGAGACTAAATCTAGAAGGGTGAACCATAACATTTCCGCCGTTTTGGGCCACTAACACCTTGCCCACAATGCATTGCGAGACTTAATCATCACCATTTTATATATATATGGGGGGATGAAATATTTTTATTGCCTTGTTATGTGTATAGATAATATTATTATTAGGCTTTTATTGGATTTATTTATTCACTGACAACGTGTTCAAATGTATATAACAGTCTGAAGTGCGTTAACTGACTTGTGACACTTGTTTATGATTGTGTTACTTTACTTTCTAAATAATTCAAATAACGTGACAGGCAACGAACGACATATTACGTGACACACTTATCGATTACTGAAAAAACACCCTACATGACAGCATGCTACTACCGTTACATCTAATAGCTCTGTGAAACGTAACGCATGGCTGCGTAACAGAAGAACTCCTTGTCTATTTTTGCGTATATTTTTTAAGACCTTGGACATCGAATGAGAGAGCTTTTGCTTTTTTGGGCGAAAAATCAAGGATATGGAGCTTAAGTTTAAACTCAGAGCGCAAATATACGAATTAAGGTTACTGTATTTGTTAATGATATAATGATCTTCATTAATTTAATAACAACTAATATATTTATCCTTAATTTCAATCCTTTTGTTATTCGTGTGTTTCTTCTTGGGTTGCTATCAAAATTCAAATTGATCGAGAAAGTAATCATATACATTAATCGGGGGCTTCAGTAATATGCTAATCATTCCTAATGTAGCTAAAGGGACTTTTAATACTGGCTAATTACATTTAATACTAATTAATAATACTAATTAAAATTTGACTGACGCGACAAATTTCAGACTTACGAACTGCAACCAAAGTTAACCGCCGAACAGCACCAGATCCTCTCCTAGTCCAACTATTCAATGACCCGACAGTGACTAGTTTAAGTAAACAAACACCCGACGATTCCGACGACGTTTCGGCTTCCGGTTCCGGCATGTGGACGATGTCCGGAGACGAGCCGAAGACGTCCGACGGCGACAAAACGACCGAAACTGAAACGATACAAAACGCACCATCAAGTAGCGATACCACCACTGCTGTCGAATTAGCAACCGACCAGTCCACCGCCAATGTTGGCTCGGGCTCTGGTGCTGAGCCTGCTGCTGCGCCGACGAAGACGCAGACGATGACTGAGGACGAGACCGTAGAGACCAAAGATGACAGCGTGACGCACGAGGATACGAACGGGAAAAAATCTTCGTTCATACCTGCGGAAACGCAGACCGTGACAGATCAAGTAGAAGAGGGTGATAACGATGTTCGTGATTCAACAGCGGCGCCCAAGGGCAAGGCTTTTGACGAGAAGAACATGTATGACGCGACTATTGTCAAGAAGGATGATGTGCCCAAACCCAACGACGTCAAAGGTGAGCGGATTGAAGCCATTGTGATATGGGGACAGGAATCACACACACTTCGAGATCTCTTATAATATAGCATCTCTGCACTAGACGCTGCAGACTTTAAGGACTAAAGCCAAATGGTTGATAACAAACAAATTAGGCATTTTTCGACTTTGCTACCACTAGTAGCCCAATTCGACTTTGATACCACAGGTAGCCCAGTAGTTAGACATAATCAAATGAGTAGATGCCGTAAAGTATTGCAAGTCTCGGACAGGGACTGATAAATGTGCGTCACAGAGTTTTACGTAAATTAACACACGAATCCGTGCGTACACGAAAAGGCTATGCATCCTCAACACTTAATTTCTCACACCACACGTTGCGTGTAACCTAGGTTGTGTTTAAAAATGTCGTAAAATATAACTGCACATGTCATATCTGTGTGTTCACTGAAACACAACACACTGCATGTTGAAAGAAGCATTAAGCGCAAGTCGTATTGCAATAGAAATGTCTGTAAATATGAATGCACAGGTCATGCGCGTCAGTATGTGCTAATATACGTCGCACTGCATGTTGAACGAAAGCATAAAAGCAAGTTGCATAGCATTAAAAAGTCTTAAAGTATAAATGCAAAAGTCATGTGTGCCAATAATTGCTTAAATGCGACGCACTGCATTTTTAAAAGAAGCGTAAACGCAATTCGTAAAGCATTGAAAATGTCGTAAAGCAAACATGCTGCAGCAGGAAACGCTCGTATGCGTTCGTTGTTTGTTTAAATGCGCCGCATGCATGTTGAAAATAAACGCCTTAAACGTAAGTCATCCTGTATCTAGTAGATATATCATAAATGCTGTAGATATTGCATGCTTGTTGTAATGCGCTGTCACATATCCATGCTATATATGATAATGTAATGAGTTATCTGGTGCGTAGTCAAAATAACTAGTAACACAATTTGTTGGATCAAATAATCGATAATATGTATAAACCGTCAGCTTGTTTCGCTGCATGTAGAACTCTGTACAGCACAATAGCATGCCTTACTTTATGGCAAGGTCATTCACGCGTTCATAGAGCAGATTTCTTATGACTGTGAAAAAGTCGCGGCACAGTCAGTGCCGTAAGTGTGCCTTGCCGCGATCGTGATGTTTTCTAGAACTCCAAAGTTCCTTGCCGCGCCTTGACCGTGTCCGCGCCGTGTTCGTGCCGCGACTTTTTCACAGTCATACGAAATCTGCTCTATTGTCCAATTTGCGGTCTATAACTTACGGTACGGACCTCGTGCTTGGTTAATAAGAAGCATATAATGCTCCCGTACTGTGTTAAATGTCTTATAAAGATGTCGTGTGTAAAGTGTAAAAGCCAAGACTCCACATCATGCTGTAGTTCACTCTTATCATCACGAAAAAAGATGCCATGTTTCTGTAAAACTCCTCACAAACTTGTAATTGTGTTTGTAATTGTATCAACTTTAAGGTTTATTAATGTTATCGTAGATATTCCTTCTCCAGTTTTTAATTTCATAAAAGTTATACAGAATATTTTAAGCAATAGCAGATAGTAAGAAATGTATGGATGTTTGTTTTTTAGCTACAGCCAAATCAGTGGTAGTACCTTCACCAGACGAACAGGGTGGCCTTGCTCCCTTGACAGATTTAAGTGCCCCACAGAACGACCAGTTGCAGCAACCCGACCAATCACAGCAACTAGACCAAGCACAACAAATGGTGCAGCCGCCACAGATACAACAACCACAACAGGACATGGCACAAATGGCTATGCAACCCCAGCAGGACATGCCTCAACCTGCAGTCCAGCAACCACAGCCAGACATGTCTCAGATTGCAATGCAACCCCAGCAAGACATGGCTCAGGCTCCCCAACAGCCTGCCGCAGCTCCCCAGTCCATCTCTCCAGACCTTTCCATGCAGGGTCAGGCTCAGGCATATGCCGGTCAGTTCCAGGATCCTTCACAGCAGCAGACTACTGCTAATGCTTATGGGCAGATGATGCCTCAAGGCACAGACCAGACCATGATGCAGGGTCAGGCTAACGCTCCTGCTGCCCCTGTCAATCCTTATTCAGGTATGCCAATGTGTCTATATTTGTATGGTGGTACTAAGGAAAGTGCATCTCGTTAAAACTTGATTTTCTCGAAGGCTTTTGCTAGGAGTGTTACCTTGTCAATATAGATCTTTTCGTTTCAAGGAAGACTAACTTTGTTTTACTTCTCTAGATCTTTCCATGGTCGGCCAGCAAGTCGATCCTCAAACAGGCATGCCTATCGCAGGAATGCAAGCCGTACCAGTCTTCCAGGGACTCAAGGCCAAGAAGGTCAGCCTGAAGGAAGGTTAGAAAACTACTAATTTTGTGTAAAAAAAATCACACCAACGAAATGTTAATGTTTTCTGTATTATTGCCTTTTATTTCTACGCTAATATGATCATAATATATTTTAAAAATGATCGAGCATTAATGTTATGACGATTAATGAGTTATCATGTTTGTCGATCGTATCACAAACTTATCACATTTATCAAGTCATCACTTAACCATTATCCCCCCGCCACAATAACCACCATAATCATCATCATCATCACCATAATCTTCACCACCACCACCACCCCCACCACCCCCACCACCACCACCCCCACCACCCCCACCACCCCCACCACCCCCTTCTCATACCTGCATCGCGTGTTTGAAACTACGCATGAAAAAGAAGACGAAGTGTCATCAAAAATATGCTATGTTCCGGTATATTTGATTTGAATTTAGCTTGACGGTATATGAACTTGGATATTTAATGAAAATCTCGCTTTATGAGATCAATGCAAGTCAAATATAGCAACTTCGTTAAAAGCCATGGTCTCACTTTTTCATCCCTTTTCATCCCAACTCGCGATGCATGTATTACCATCATCGTCCTATCATCATCCTCACCATTATTTTGGCTTGTTTTTGCCGGTTTATTTTCCACCGAAACAATCATGGATTTTGTCGCAGGACTCGGATGACGAATCTAAATCCAAGGCGCCATCTTCAAGCTCTAAAACTGCCCAAGATTCTTGTCCATTAAAGGCAAGAAAGAACAAGAGTACGGCCAGTCAATCCACTACTAAACCAATTACTAACAAAAGTAAACCAGAAAGCATGACTAGACCTAAAGAGCAGCCAAAACCTTCTAAAGATGGCAAACAGAAGAAAGTGAAGCTTAACAAGGTACGTAAAGACCACCGTTATGCCTAGCGCTACTTCAGTCAGTTAGATTTGCGTCGAGGGTAAAACAACTTCAAAAGACGCGAACACTTTTTGGCGTGTAACAGCCGCCTGTGCGAAACTGATCTTTAAATTAGTAAGTTGTGCGAAGAACTGAATTAGTTTCCACTTTTTAGCACATCAGCTTCTGTCTCAAATTGCTTGCCAGAACATATTTTTACAGGGACCATGCTTGGGCGGCGCAAGTCAAAGGTGTGAAGAATAGCAGGAAGTCATTGCGGTCATTCGTTCCATCAGTACAACAAGTAACATAGAAATTGAACAAAATTAGCTATTCCCTGCCATGTATTGCTTACAGGCCACGCCGTACGATTTCTACCAAGCATGGAACTCGGTTAACAAAAAGGACTATGCTGGTTATGCTGATATTCTACGACAGATCCAAGCACCCTTACTACCTAAAGGTATGAGAAGCCATTCTTTAATATCATTTCAGTTTTGATCATTACGCGCTTTTTGATTTGAATCATTATTAAAATACCTAGACTTGCTCCAATTCCACCTCTCTTGGATTTTCTCTTGGAGTGAAAGAAGTAGAATGAAAGATGTCGCGCGAAGCGCGCGTAGAAATTAAGCGAGCAAAGCGAATGACGATCGTCCAGCGCGTGTAATCGTAAACTAAATCTGGGCTGCCTGTGCTTTATTCAGTGCGCGTGAACTAATACCAAGACGGAGTTTGCGAAAGTCTTTGAACTGCCTTACTATAGAACGGATCATAGTATTAGGCTCTGTAACTACCTTAAACACCGTGTCGTGCTACTTTTGAACCAGATTGAATTTGGGAAACTGAATGACCTAATTGGTCAGATCATTTCAGACGAGGTCGCATAGACCTTTCGTCCCTAATGGCTGTAGAGAATGTAGACACTGGAGATATATCTTTCCTCGATGAAAGCGGAAGAGTTTATGATCACGTGGGCATGGTAGCTAGTTAAGAATAGCTCCTTGCGATTCTTAAAATAAACCATTAAAGGATTCTGTTGTCAAGAATGAGCTAACTTTGCACATTATAATTGAGCCGTGTTAAAAGATTGTAATAATTTTCTTCTAACGGTAATAATGTACTAGAACTTTCTTTGCTTAGAACTCACATGTTTCATATTTTTAGTGCTAAGCAACAAGCTTGATGCAGACATGCTGCGTAGCATTGCGAGAGCCGTGTCTGAACACATTCTACCAAAAGGTGAGAACTGCAAGCCAGAATTACTGAACTCAGTTGCTGAAGTCTTACTGTTCATTATCGTTCTTCTTGTTGCCGTGGTGGAATAATCCCGTTACAACGCGTAGCTACGGCTACGGTACGACTACGAATTTGCTGTGTGCTCTATCAAAACGTTTCCGGTCATAGCCACGTGACACATTACTAGTGCCCCTGCTGACGTAATATTTTTTCCCTTTTAAGGCGAAGAGAAGTTCTCGTTTGATATACTGCAGAACGTCTGTAAAGCTGAGCGTTTTGACATGGCGTTGATGTTTCTTGATACCCAGGACGCCAAAGGTAAGCATGAGTAACAATCAACTTGAAAACATTTGTAGAATATTATTGAAAAGGTCTTCCTTTCTTCATATTTTTCAGTTTTACGCGAACTCTTCTCCAGACTAGACTCGGCCCGCCTCAAGAAGGAGTTTGTGAACACAGACACGTTTAACAGTGTCTTAAGCAAATACAAAATAAAAGCCTAGGACGTGTGATATTTTGCGTCAAATATTCAGTTAAAAACTAGAAGAGGAATATTAGAGGCACTGACTCAGGCGAACTTGGAAGGAGATGAGAAGCCCGAGTAAAGGAAAAGATTTGATTTAGGAATATGATTCTAGTTTAGCACCCTATGTAATGTAAAGTCCGTTTGAGCAACTATTTTTTCCACTTTACCTTAGTTATCGACTTTACTAAAACACCAATCAGATTACAAAGTTTTATGGACTTGACTACAAAAAGCGCCTCCGCAAACTCGGGCTCCTAGTATACCTGTATGAACATCTAAAATATCAAATTTATGAAGCTAATACTACACCAAGTGAATTTACTTTGTAGAGAAAAAATAACGTCGAAATGATTTTTCCGTTCTCACGAGACTGAAGATGAGATTTCTGTCCAGAGAGTTAGTGCCATAGATCGAGCTGAGAGATGGTATACACCAAATTGAAAAAACGTTGTCGGGTTCAAAAGGTTAGATCATCGAAGGTAAGACCGAAAGGGGTTATGGGTAAGTACTTTATAAGGCCCATATTATATGCATAGGATATTGTTTATTGTTGCAAATCTCAAACATTGCTTCGAATTCTGGAAGAAAGCAATATTCAAGAATTATAACAATGCTCAACGCATATTATGGGCCTCCTTAACTATCTACCCAGAATCCTCCCTGGTCTTACCTTCAATGATTTAATCTTTTGAACCCGACAACGTTTTTTCAATTTGGTGTATACCAAATACAGGGTCCATACACATTTTGAAAAGCCTTGGGAAGTTCTGGAAGTTGGTAAAACGTTTTTCCAGGTCCTTATAAATGTTGGAAAATCGTTTAGAATACTTGGTTATGGAAGGGCATGGAATTTTGTTTAGCTCACAGTAAATAAAACAAATAATTGCCTTGTTGGGATTTTCGAACATTTGCAATTACCTTGCTATACACTTAAATGGCGCTGGTTCTCTGCTCTTTTATGATGTGGTTCACGAATGGTATGGGAAATTCATTTACGGAAATCCAATTCAATTTTTTGAAATATTCTATTTATTTAGAGACTGGTCATTAATTATCGAGAGGGGGGACTGGTGCAAATATGGGGGGGAGGGGTCATATATTTTCATGCAAGCTTTGTGGAAAGTGTTTTAAGAGAATGTATGTGGAAAGGGGGGTGGGGCCATTAAAATCTGTGCAAGACACTTTTCCATTTGCACCAGCCCCCCTCTCGATAAATAATGACCAGTCCCTTACATTAGACCTTTTTGCTTTACCACTATTTTTGAAATCCGTGCGTCATAAAATAGATGGCGACAAAGTTTGTGCGGAATGTGAATTTCTTTTGTTGAAGCAACAAAACTTAAAACCGTATTGGTCGAAACACACTAGGCGACAAGTCGATGCAACACGTCGCGGCGACAGATTGCCTAGTGTGTATTGTTTGTAAAACATGTCGCTGCGACTCACTTCGTTGCGACTCACTTCGTTGCTTCGATCATCGCACAAATTCAAACCAGTTTAAATTCGTGCGACAAGATGCAGGGGCAAAATTCTGTCGCGGGGACAAGATTTTTCACAGAAATTTCACAGCACACACGAGGGGAATTGTCGCAGCGACGTGTCCCCGCGTCGTGTCGCAGCAACTTGTCCCTTAGTGAGTTTCGACCTTATCAGTCTATTATTGATTTATAGACAAAGGAAAAATTCACATGGGGCGAATTTTGATAATAGGGATAAAGCAAAAAGGTCTATTGGACTTACACCTTATTACTTTGTTACTGTTTGATTCAAGCGTTGCACGTTAAAATTATGTCTAAAATAGGCCATTTGCACGAACAGATCACGTGACCACAACCCCTTTAAATCAAGCATCATTGTCACAATGAACTCCAGAAATGGAAAGAGCCTCTCGATATTAGTAAGAAGGTGAAGTTTCAGGTCAAAATATTTGACACAGGAGAAATGGCAGGAAATATAAAATCGAATATTTTCTAAGAGTTTGTATGGAGAAATGTACTGCACGAGCTTGCTGTCTGTGCACATTTTCCCATACGAATCCTAATAAAATTTTGTGGTCACGTGATCTGTTCGTGCAAATGGCCTATTAGCAAAGTCACTTGTTGAACGAGTTTCTTTTCGATGCTGGATCTAATTTTTTGGTAATAAATTGATAGTTACTGTTCAAGTTTTATTCTCGTCATTTTAGTTACTAGTAAGTATATATTTTCGTTATCTAATCTTTAGTGAACATCAAACATGGCTGATGCTGCTCTATATA
Source organism: Stichodactyla mertensii (assembly GCA_011800005.2). Classification (NCBI taxonomy): domain Eukaryota; kingdom Metazoa; phylum Cnidaria; class Anthozoa; order Actiniaria; family Stichodactylidae; genus Stichodactyla; species Stichodactyla mertensii. The sequence goes on along the minus strand of JAAAQI020162005.1, from coordinate 8,586 downwards.
CAAACCACACCTTTGTAGTACTATTATCAGTGGTAATTTTTGCGTGCCCATCAATGTAAAACAAGTCAGTTTTTTCTTAGTAGTTTACAAATCAAATTATCGTTTACTATGCTACAGTGCTTCTTCAAGCGTGCAGTCCGAGAGCTACTGACGTCAATTGTCACGGAACCCTGGTAGCAAGTGGCTACAGAGTATTTTGTTCAAGCCCTGTTCATGCTTGACCTGATGTTATAGCTGAGCAGTCAAATGCATGTTCATAGAGCATATATAGAATTAATCTCACGATACGAATCTGAATCTCATGCCTTGTTATCCCACTTTACAACAGATTAGCTTGGTCTTACCATTGTATTTCTTCATTGCAATGGATTGAAACACGACCATAGAGGAACAATGACGACACTTGGAACGCGTACAAAAACGTTGGCACAATTAGAATACGACGAAATTCTTTCCAAGAACCCAACCTGGGAAGAACTATACCGAGCTGTATTTGACGGAAATGAAGAAAAATTTCGTATGATTTTAAGAGAGAAAAACGTAGATCTTCAAGAAAACAGAAGATACACCAAGTTACTGGTGAGAACAGCCATCGAGAATGATGGCGATAACATTCTTGGAAATTTGTTCAAAAATGGAGCGAAGATTGGAGGCTCGTTATTCACTGCAGTGAGAGTGAATGCTTATGGTTGTGTCAAAGTAATTGTTAAATATCTCAGAAACAGTTACGATGAAGATGATCTAGGCCCAACACAGACCAAAAAAGAAGGTTTCATAACTCCATTGATGATGGCACTACAGTTGAATTGCTACGACATAGTGGAATACTTCGTCGCTGAGGGGTATAAAGTCGAAGAGCTCAAAGATGACGAAACCGAAGAAAAGACTAAGAATAACCTTGACATAGACTTGGTAAAAATCACTAAATCTCTAGGGATCCCCATGAAATCGAAACCGAGAAATCCCTTTCCGAAGGAACACAAAGTGCTCTTCAAGATCAATACCTACCGAGCCCTGTCCAACCCAGTTTACATCAGCTATATGTTCATACACGGCAAGACTAAAGTTAACCCGCTCTACGAGATCTTCAGGCTGAATCTAGAGCTGCTAAGGCAATCCAGGTAACTGTATTTATTGAAATTGGTAACGAATAAAACAAAACAAAACAAAACAAACAAACAAAAAAAAAGATACAGCTAAAAGTGTGTTTTTGAATTATAATGTTGATTTTTAGCTACAGGATAAGGTTGACTGAATTAGTGTCATTTTAATCACGTCACTAGCCATATATTCCGCATACTATAAGCCAAGCCGGCTATGTCCAACCCGAAGTCTTTCGAAGCTGCCACATGAACAAAGGCATATCCAAGGGTGTTACTGGGTTTAGCCTCCTTGTACAGCCTCTGTTTTGGGGGAAGGTAAAGAAGGGATAATCCGTTGAAATTAACTAGAAGTCCAAACCCTAGAGGAATATTGTTAAACGTAAATAAAGGTCAAGGTAATTTATTTTACTTCGATAACACGAGGAGGGTGGTCTCTCGGGCCAGGTGCTCGTGTATGAAGCGTTCGAAGGTGCGCCCTTTATCCCCCTCTCCCCATCAGTGCTCCGTTTTACGGTATTCAAAGCTAATTAAAGCCACAGAATGGAAAGAAGTCGAAACAAGGATGCGAGGTCACTGGGAATCGAACGAACTCGCAGACCTCATGCACTGAAGGCATGCGCACAAACCAACTGAGCCATCCTTGGTCCTCTTAAAGAAAAAAGAAAACGCTTCAATTGAACTTTCTCTTTCACACACAGCCTTGACGTGGAGTTCAAGGAATATTACAAAGAGGAATCCGAGAAATGTGAAGACTTTGCCGTCGATTTGTTGGAACAGTGTCGAACCGTGAAAGAGATTAAGATACTTACAGATGTGATCCCAGAATTCGAAAGAAAGAAGAAACATATCGAAGTCCAGAAAGAAAATGCAAAGGATTTGACGTTCCTTAATTTGGCCATCAAAGGAAACAATGAAAAGGTAAAAAAGAATCAAATATCCAGAAATATCAGGTCCGAAACAAACAAACAAATAAGCAAGTAAACAAGCAAACAGACAAACCAACCAACCAACAACCAAAAAACAAAACAAAAACAAACAAACTGATAGGAAAGCCAGCATCGGAAAACTGGGAAAAATGCTGAGAATGTTTTGGAAGAGACCTTTACGAAATAGACACGAAAACGAGGTCTAAGGGCCATGACTTCATTTCAAATGAAAGACTGCGTCAATTATGGCGGACAGTGAAGTCAAAGATTATCCAAAAGATATCCCTGGATCAAAACTTTCAGATTTTCAGCGAACAGTCTATGGAAACCTAGATGGTACTGCAGCTGGCTTTATAATTTAGTGTTAAGCCAGTAAAGCCGGTTTTATAATCTTAATCTGAAGAAAAGTGCATGGAAAGTCAAGTAATATTCCTATTACAGCTAAGCTGTACAACATTTGTGAGATTAAAAGACGTTGCTAGTCAACTTCGCCTCCATTTTTAATTCTGATGGCCCTTAGGCCTCATTTTCATGTTTATGGCATAAAGGTCTAGACATGTCTCATGCTGCTGTTGAGTAAAAAAGTGGCGCGGTTTCAGGGCTTCTACTTACAGTTACGTGATTATTAACTGCAAACATTCATTCATTAACATTAATTAACATTCATGTTTCAGTTAGTAGCTCACCCCTACAGCCAGCTTTGCCTGAACATGGTTCTGTACAAGAACATCTACACCATCTTCAGCTTCGAGCCCAACTGGAGAGACAGAAGTACGTTGAGTGTCTTGGCCTACACACTCCGCCATATTCTATTATTCCCATTTCTGACCTTGATCCATGTCCTTGCACCTTGTACGAGGATTTCAAAAGTTTTCTTGGCCAATCCCCTGATCAAGTTCATGAGTCATTTTTGGTCTACGTTGTTCTTCGTTGCCTTGCTTATCCTGTCAGCCTTTCAAGACACATTTGATAAAGAAATAATGACACCATCCATTCCAGGTATATAACAAAGCGCAATCTAAATTTAGCCTTAAGATCAAAGAGCATTACATATTCATTGGCTTGAACCGGTGCTAAACCAACAATACTCCAGTTAGTTCTGTAAATATTCTACGCACAATCGAGGCTGAGGCTGAGGCTGAGCAAAAGAGAACTCGAAACTGCAGTATTGCATCATGTTAATCTTAAGCTTTTTCAATAATTCACTTATTTACAATTTTCTTTTGTTTCACTTTGGTTAAATACTTGTAATCTTCACCATTCTGTACGCTACAACTGATGATGGCAGTTGACTGAAACTACTGAAACATGTCTTGCATTAACCTTAGAAGTGTCGTGCTGTCTTTCAAAATTATTGTTCAGCTACTATTACTCAGACCCTTTAGGTTATATAACAAAGCCAGTGAGAAATATTTAGAAAAATGAAGAGGAATTTAGATTGTTCTACTCTCCTGGGAGTAAAGAGACAACTGATAAAATTTGTCTGACAACAGAAGCCGCTCAACGAATTCTGATAGTGGTAGTAAATTACGCCTAATGCAAGCGTCCTATATGGGCTTTAATCACATGGCAGCCATATTTATTCCCAAGAGAATGAAAACTTTAAATTTGTTCTTCCCTGCGTGAACTCGTTCTGAAGTGTTTGAATGCGAGGCCACGCGAGGAAATGTATTGTTTCAACCAACATGGTCGCCGCGCGATTAAAGCCCATTGTGATACGATTATTTAAGGCTATTAAAGGAAAAAGTAAAAGAGGGTTACGCACCGACACGTCTCACTTTGAAGGCTATTCACTAAATCTTCACCATATGTGAGAAAAGCTCTTTGATGGGTGATGTTTAGAATTGATTTTCAACCCTAAAAGGACCGCCGATCACCCCTACCCCTTGGTCAAAGGGAGTACCCCCCCGGAACACTAATGAGCACGTCGATAAAGTCATTTGATTTGGTTGTCCCAAATCAAATGACTTCGACGAACCAACGCATGAATGAATCTAAATTTTGTATGATTTATTGATTTTCCAGAGTGGCTCATATTGGTCTGGATTATTGGGATGATTTTCCAAGAATTCAAAGAACTATGGACCCAAGGAAGGCGCCGTTATTTCGAGCAATGGTGGAATGCAGTCACCTTCCTGATGATGGGATTTTTCATAGCTTCCTACACCTTAAGACTGATCGCGTATGGCATAACAGGAAACTGGGCTGTTCTGGATCCCATCAAAGACTTTGGTCCGTCATCGTGGTACCAGATCATCTTGCTTTCCAATAGTTTATTTTCCGTAGGAATGGTGTTGAGTTTCATACGCCTATCGGGTGCTATACAAGCCAATGACATTCTTGGCCCACTGCAGTTGTCATTGTACCATCTTATCCTGGACGTCTTTAAGTTCATGGTGTTTTTTCTCTTGATATTTCTGGCTTTTGGCTTGAGCTTGAGAAAGCTGTACTCGCACTACATCAGCACGCAGCAGTACATCGCTGAACGCAAGAGAGCACTGAATAGTACAGATCACGAGAGGGATCACCAGTTTTCAAAGTATGCCAATGTAACATTTTTCTCGCAGCATTTCTTAAAATCTAATGTTTCCTTTTTTTTCCCTTGGATGGTAAAACGAATTTTGTTTGAGTGTGAAACGTCACCTACTTTACAGTAATCTTAACTACTTTCCTTTTGTTGTGATTGGATGCTATGATTCACTTAAAAACAACATGGAAAGCTTTCACTACTTTCAGTTTTGCGGCTTATAACGTCAGTAACGTATGTTCCCCACTCGACGTACGAAAACCTCTAGCACGTGTAAAGCCGCTTCTCACCCCTGCACCTCCAGGCTACTTGGCGACATCTATTCAAGTTTTAGACACTGCAATGGAAGTAGTCATAGTTAGCGGTAATATTCGAAACTGTACATTCCTCGTTCCTATTTTAATTTTTGACCACGAAATGTGATACTAGCGGTTCAAAAGTATCGATCACCCGTTTAAAATATAACAAAGATAATTTGAATTTACTGAATTTTAACCAAGTAAAGTCATAGCAGCCTTTTTGGACGAATTAATATCCTTGGTTAATGTGCCCCTAACGTCTACGACCATATTTTGAAAATCCATTCTCCATATAACGTTTCTGTTAATATTGTTCATTTTTATTGGTTGTGCACCCACATACTTCAGAATAATAAACGATTAAAGATCTAGAGATGCAAACGAGATGACGTCAACGGGGTGTTAATCATAAATGTAAAAACAGGCTACAGTAAATTACAGATGATATTTCATGTTCAAAGCATTATCCTCAGTTGGCCAAATGACTTAGTTGTAGGACTTTGACTTTTTTCAAAGAGTGCCTACTGTAGATTAAACTGATATACTTTCAAGAAAAACACCCAGATGACGTCACGTAACTTACACATGAAAATCTTCAAACCCTTATAACTTAAAAAAGGGTCACCCATTACCAGTAAAATTGAACTATCTATCACAAACTTTATAAAGAATGAATTTTCAAAATATGGTCGTAAGCGTTAGGGGCACTATAAGTCATCTAACAAAACACCGCGCATTTTGTCTTTTAATGGAATGGTTATTGAAAATCAATTTAACCAAGTCAGTTGGCATTCAAATTATTAATCAAGATTACCAAGATTGAAAGAAATAGTCATGTATAGGCTGATGCATCTGTTTGTTTGTGCATGTTTTCAGTGTTGCTTCAGGGTTGTACGGCCTATTCTGGTCACTCTTCGGTCTAACAGATCTACAGAGTTTTAGCACAAAGGACAAGAACTTTGCCATCACTAAAGAGACCGGGGAAATTCTGTTCGGACTTTTTCAGGTTCTTGCTGTCATTGTGGCTATTAATATGCTGATAGCAATGATGACAAGATCCTTCGATGAAATTGCGGTAAGATGTTATATTCTTCCTTCATGTGCTTTGTAGTTTCAGAGATACGAAGGATTATTCAGTGGCGTAATCTGAAATAGAGCAGATTTCATATAAAAAGGCACGTCAAAATTCTAGAAAACATTATGGTCGCGACCTCATACGACACACAACCAAATCAAATACTCGCTGCACATGTGTGAACTTTCCCCAAGTTAGATGAATTTTAAATCCATCAATTTGGAAATACAAGATGGTGCATACATATTCAGCAGTTGCGCGTACGAATCAAGTACGATACTGTCGATACTAGTTTAAACTTTAAATCATTTGGCAAAGAAAAATCGCAAGAGTAAAACAAATTACTTAAGTTTTTATTTCCAGCTTGTCCTCTTTGAATCGTATAGTAGCAGTAAGGATTTTCTAACGTCTTTTTTGCAGAGTAATGCCGTCAAGAAGTGGAAGGTTTCACGTACTCGCCTGTGGATGTTCTGGGTGGAGAAAGGCAGCATTCTACCGCCACCTCTTAACCTTATTCCAAATGTCCATTATTTATACAGCCAAATCAAAAACATTGCCAAGATCTGTGAAAAGGTAAGCCAATGAAGAGACAAAATACTTGCAGACTTGGCTCATTACATCTATTTTTGCCTGCCTGTCAGAGGAATATTAAAGTGTCTGTTTACGAGTTCCCCTGTCATCTCAAAAGAAAAGGCAATCTGTTGTGAGCCAAAACAGAATAAGTTTTCCGATGATTTATCATGAACTGAAATGGACGCTGTGCACATGGGGGATGGAAGAATGAAAGTCGAAGCAGACGGTGAATACACTCCCCTACCGGATAAGCTTCTTACAGCCAATTATGGAGTTAATGTTATTTACTTTTGGTGCTCAAGTCCCGAATAGAAATGGTGCACCCCCCCCCCCCCAAAAAAAATTAATAATAATCCCGGAACCATCCTCTGCGAAGTAAATAATAAAGCAACAAAGCAATAGGCCTTTCCCAAGATATGGTTGAGTGAGTTCGTGCTTGCCAACTCGATTTCATTACCGTAGCAGTTCCTTCGTGGTGTTATTATGTAAATTCTATATTATTTAATTAACAACTCTACTTTGCTTTATTGTTTAATCATCTCGAAGTCCATTGTATCAGATTAGTACATAGCTCAGTGCACGATGGTACGTGCTGAAATCGAGACCTTGGCAAGTACAGGACTCACTTAACCATGTCTTGGGAAAGGCCTGTTTTGCACTTTGCAATGAAGAATTAATTTCTAATTGTCTATTTTCAGAATTTCATTTTTTTCTGTTTTTTGTTTGTTTGTATGTTTTTAACTTTTTGTTTATACAATATATTTTCATGGCAATTGTTATTAGCTTTATATATAAGTCTAGAGTGAATCAGTCTATAACTGTCGGTAGAGTGCTCAATACATTAAAGTAGAGCGTGATAAATTGTAAACTGTAGAAAGATCAATGACAAGATATCACTTTATCTGTTACTCCGAGTTTCACATCGTCAGTCAGACTTTAATGAAGAATAAACCTTACTGTGATTTATATATGCACATTAAGCTATTGTTACGTAATTGATTAATTGGTGTATTGTTCTGTGGGATTACTGGTGAGTGATATGTCATCTTATCAGTCGGCTCTTTGCATTTCCGAGGTAGTACTTGTTCTCGTGGCGGCATTTTGAAATGAGTTCTGATCTTTTGTTAAGGAGGTTGGCTTTGTCGGCTTTTACAATGTGTAGTTTTTCTGCTAAACAGAGGTTGCATTTCTTGGAAATATTGGTGTAAGGGCTTGCGAATGTGATGATTGACCAGTTGATTGTGTAGTTTTTCTTGTCATCTTTGAGTTTCCAGATGTGTTTTGAAAGTTCAGTGCTGTTGGCGTATTTCTAGCGTGCATTGTTTAATAGTGCAATTCATTTCGCCAAGAAATACGCTAACATCACCAGCCAAGACATCGACATAATCATGCACGCTAGAAAATCACTCCTGTTCGACAACGGCACCGCCTGGATAAAGAAAGACAACAGCACATTTGACGTAACTATGGGAAGCTTCGACGGAGCAGAAGTATGCGAGCTAGTGGGGCTATTCATCCTGAGCAGCCTATGCGACAAGTACGAAAAAGACAACATAGGATTATACAGAGACGACGGACTTGCAATCTTTAAGAACGTGACAGGCGTACAAGCAGAAAGAATACGGAAGGACATAACAAGGCGCTTCAAAAACCACGGACTAAACATCACGATACAGACCAACCTGAAAGTAGTTAACTATCTTGACGTTACATTCAACTTGACAAAGGAATCACATTACCCATACAGAAAACCAAACGACGAGCCGCTTTACATCAACACCAAATCCAATCATCCACCTACCATAATCAAACAACTGCCAGCAGTCATCAACCGTAGGTTATCAGACATATCTTGCAACGAAGAAGCATTCGACAAAGCCAAGCCACTATATGAACAAGCACTAAAATCCAGTGGATTTACAGAAACCCTAACATTCGCTAACAGCAACACCTCTACGCAAACAAGAAAAAACCGAAAAAGAAACTTAATCTGGTTCAACCCCCAGTACAGCAAGAATGTCCAAACTAACGTCGGTAAAACTTTTCTACACCTCATCCAGAAGCACTTTCCCAAGAATCACAA
>JAAAQI020161894.1:0-24615 GCA_011800005.2 Stichodactyla mertensii | reverse complement strand
CACACCCTCACCCTCACCCACACCCCCACCCACACCCACACCCGCACCCACACCCTCACCCACACCCTCACCCTCACCCTCACCCACACCCTCACCCACACCCACACCCACACCCTCACCCACACCCTCACCCACACCCACACCCTCACCCACACCCTCACCCTCACCTTCACACCCTCACCTTCACACCCTCACCTTCACACCCTCACCTTCACACCCTCACCTTCACACCCTCACCTTTACCCTCTCCTTTACCCTCTCCTTCACCCTCACAACCACCCTCACCCTCAACCTCACTACCACCCTCACACCCAATTCCTTCACCTTCACCCTCACCGTCACCCACACCTTTACCCTCACCCACACCCTCACACCTACACCTTTACCCTCTCCTTCACCCTCACCACCACCCTCACTCCCACCCTCACTCCCACTACCACCTTTACCCTCACCCTCACCCAATGTCACTCTCTCACTCGACTTGTTCCTCCCACATCCCCTCACTACTGCCCTCACTGTTCACCCTCGACCACACACTTACCCCTTATCTTCACTGTCAATCTCAACTTCACCACCACCACTACCCTAACACTCACCATATATCACCCCCAACCTTGCACTTATCCTTACCCTCTTCCTCAACCTCAACTTCCTCACACTCACCCCTCACCCTTACCCTTTTCCTCACCCTCAATCTCACTCTCAGCCTCACACTCAACCTCACCTTTCAATAAATTTTATACTCTGGGATATCTTATGTCTGCCTTTTTTCAGTTTCAAAAAGTACAACATTTAACATATCAAATGCCAAGTGTTCAGATACTGGAATATATCAGTGCTTTCCTCATAATGGTTTGGTTCCAGGCACAAGAAATGGAACATTTAATGTAACTGTAAGAGGTATACAACATTCATGATTTATGATGTTGACATTTTGTCTAAAATATCCTTCCCCTGTCCCCTGGAGTAGTTTTGGGATTTTCAAGGGGTGGGAAGGTTCTTAAGTAGCTGGCTATTATCACTGTAGTATTTAATTTTAATTTTCAATTAAATCTTTCCCTTTTTGTGTGTTTTTTTTTCTTTCTCAGACCAACCAGGCAAAGTAAACTTTCTATCTGTTAGTTCTACTGCATTTAGTATATATTTGCAATGGGCTGCACCTTTAAATGGCTGTCTTCCTTTGACTTACATTATTGGATATTGGGTGCCAAAAAATGTGAAGAATATACATAATTTGACAGAGAAACCTGTTGGTACTAGTCTGAACACAACTCTTACTGGGCTGATACCTTATACTCTTTATAAAGTGTACTTGAGGGCACAGAATGCTAAAGGCAATGGAGAAATGGACATGAGGTCAATTATGACAGATGTTGGAGGTACTGTATTTTCATATTATAAAAGTAAGATATGCCAGTGTAAAGGCTTCCAATTCTAAGCTTTGTGGTTGTTTGGCATGCAATTAATTTATACCTGCTGATTGGTTAAGACTGGAAGTCTTAATATAACCTCAATAACCTTCTTAACCTTCTATAATTTAACCTTCTGATTTAACCTTTTATACCCAACAAATGTTATTTTTGTATATACCCTCATGTATAGCGATTTCAAAAAGGTTGATGGGGTGAACGGTGGATGATTATTGATTGGCAATCGCATGACCGAAAGGAACTGTGGAGCAATAAGAATATCTGCACATTCATTTCTAAAACCCTAAATAATGCCTGCTGAAGATCCTTGCTGAATGGTTAAGGCATTTTTAGGTATTAAATTAAGAAATGAATGTAAAGAAATTCTTATTGCTCCACAGTTCCTTTTGGTCATACAATTGCCAATCACTGATCACCCTTTGCCGTTCACCCCATCAACTTGTATGTACATGTAAATGTGCCTAACAGTGATAAATGTTTTTTTGCGTGTACATTACTTAATTTTGTAACATCACTGTAAAGCAAAGTGCAACTAGTTAATGATTCTGTTTCCTGAAAATTGATTAACAGTTCCATCAGAACCTTTATCTTTGGAAGCAAAATCATCATCTTGTCAAGTGAAGGTCAAATGGAAGAAACCTTTTTATGAGAGTGGACCAGTTATAAGCTACAGGGTAAGTGTACCTGCCAAGTCATAGAGCTCAGTAGTGTTATGATCCATACATATTAAAGGGTTTTGCTCCAGGGGTAGGCTCCAGGGTTCCCTGCTAGCAGACCAGAATTCGCCTACGGGAGCCTCTGCTAGCAGGGAAGCTCCAGGGTCATTTTGCACAATCAGTACAGGAGAGAGTACACTGTGGGTGAGTGTGTTGTCATGCTCCCTGCATGATCCAGGGACAAATTTTGCTCCCACCACTACCCTTTTTACATGACATCTTTGCTACACACAGAGCAAAACAACCGTAGCTGGAGTTTGCTCCCAGAGAAAAACCCTTAGTGTATGTGCAAATCTTGTGTACTTTTCAGTTGTGCTTCACTACACTTACATGTTCCATGATAAATTATGTGAAATTTTAAGCCTTTTCAGTTAATATATGTTATTAGCTCACTAAGCGTCTTTATTATGTGACAAGGTAATTGCACATGCTCTCATTGGCCAATTTGTGGTCCATAACTTACAGTATGGACCATCAACCTTATTTTTTTTGTCAGCCTTGCCATATAATAAACATCTTAATTATTAACCTGGCCTGCTCCAGTGATATAGTAAGTTATGGAACCTCGGTTTTTTCTCTATGGTGTGCATTTTACATATGGCTGGGTGTTTTTATGAGTTACATGTTATTTTGCTAAGCTAATTTTGGCAGCATGTCCTTGCTGAATTATGACATGAATAATAAAATTAAAACAAAATGTTGCAGATATGAAAAACAAAAAATTAAAAATGTTGATATGAAAAAAAAAATTTAAATGTTGATATGATGGCATCTGATTGGATCATATCAACGATGCTAATTACTAAATGTTTACTTGAATAATAAATAGCTATTATGTTTCTATGATTCAGCACAGTATATAGTAACCATGCTGTGGGCTGTGGTTTTTTGCACTCAAACATATTAAGCTGCTGTCCTTGAAGTATAGTGATTAACTCGTCCATGTTAAATATACAGTTTCAATCAACTCCATGTTATTTATCTTATTCATATGTAATATTGATACATATTCTCTGGACTTAAGCTTTCTTATAGAGAAAATAACTCCACCAAATGGAACCATATTGAAAACATCAAAAAGACAAACTATACTGTGGGAAAGGAAGTTGTGTGTTCAAATTCAAAAGTACAGTGTTTATACAACTTAAAAGTTACAGCAAATACTTCAGCTGGGTATGGCAACCAAAGCAAGTTTATTGTAATTCAGGGTTTACAAGTACAAGGTTGTGCGACTTTTTCCAATGGAGGTACAGTAACTGCATTCATTGATATATTGATTGTCTTAGCACTTTTCCGAATTCTTTATTAGGATTTCTTGTTTGATTGATACTCATTCTGATTTTGGTTTTGCTAAAGAAGTTTAAAGAAAGAATGATGTGGATGAAGCAACTTTTACATCAATGATGTGATTCTCAGGGCTAGGCTAGCTCATACAGAAGAATATATGATAAGTGTCTGAAATATTAATCAATGGGAAAACATTATACCCAAGTTAAAAATTCTATTTACTTTACTACATACCAGAGACCTGTACCTTTATTTTTCCATCCTTGTTGTCAGAGAAAATGTTTTCAAGGGCATGTGCCTATGGAATGTCATGGAAATGCTTTGATTGACATCCACCAAAACCTACTTTCAGTTGTTGCTTTGTTGTACAATTCCTCGTGCTATTGAAAACAAATGTTTATAAGTTCAATTTGATTCTTCATTGCATCAAATAAACACACCACCTAGCATTGATTTTAGTTTAAATATGAATTTAGTAAAAGACATTTTTTAATTTATTTATAAATAAATTATCAATAGTGGATATTGACTTAGCATGAGGTTGGCAAGGGTAATTTTGGCCAAGATGTTTAATTACATTATTTTGAAATGAGAATGACACAGTCGCTTACTTATTTTTGAGACTGAAATGTTCTGCCAAATACATGTACAATAAAATGTTAAATTTGGGATTACCTTTTTATCAGTTGAGTTATGACATCTGTCTAGGTAGAGAGATTTCATCGATCCATCACCAGGGGATTAAATTTTCTCTGTTTTACAGAATCCTATAGCTGGTCCACTGCACCTTGAGTCATTACAGACTTCCTTTCTTTTATTCATTGTTCAGAAATCGGAACCAATTTATAATTTATAACTTGATTAATAAAACATTTTTTGAATCTTTTGATGTCAATTTTGAGTGCTTATATATATTTTACCTCCAACGCCAGCAGTTTTGACTTTTGTTTTCACATATTAAGAAAGTGAAATTCTTGAAGCCAAACTAGAACATGTTTTCACAGTGTAGAAAGAAGTGAAAGAGATTGAGTGATCAAGATGAATTTAGGCCAGAATCTGAAGCAGTTGGACCAGGAAATCATGCCTTGTTTTTGTGCTGAAAAGATATACTGAAAGCAATGAAGGTTTGAAGTTTTTAAAATGCCAAGTAATTTTTAGAAAAAGTTATTTGTATTTTCAAGTATTTGTTAAAAATGGACATATTGGCATCCATCACTGGTAAATTTGTATTTTCTTCATTTGTAATCATTTGCTTCAATGATGGGCACACAAACTTGTAACTCGATGTAGGAAATTTAGTTCAGCTATTCTTGTTCCTGTTGTCCAAATTAATTGATGAACTCTACTGTCGATTCCATACCATGTATAATGTTCTAATTATTGAGCTATACTAATCGGACATTTTTGAAGCAGCATGATACTGCACGAGTCAAAATGTATGATAATTATATATGTGTTTTTGAAATGTCATGACTTTTTATTGAATTATGGGAGACAAGTTTATCTTGGTCTAGAGCTTGGTTATTAATCTTTAACTAGCTAACAGATTCTGTCATCTAGTATTGCTGGAAAGACATTGAAAACTGGGATGTATTTTTAATTAACTACAAACAATTCTTTTAATATCTTTTCAGTACTTTACCATTATAACTTTTTGGATGTTTTTGAAATAGGATTAAGCTAAGAGACAAATGAGATACAGTAGATTTTAAATTCAATATAAATTTTACCAAATTTATTAATTTTTAATCTTCCCATTATTGATTTTTCAAGCTGAGTGTGACAATACAGTGTAGCAGCTGTCATTGCTTTAATATTTACATTTCTTTTTATAAACAAAAGGTTCTCTTATTTTATTTCTTTGGTACTGTACCTACAGTTACGATATAATGAACCATAATGTTGATAGAATGAGTAAAAAAGAGATAAGACTTGCTGATTGGTAGATAAACCTAAATTGACACTGGATAAAACCAACTAATTATAATGTCCAAAATTTATTCCTTGAGTAATAGACCGTGTCAGACAAAACAAATATGTATTCTATAAATTAATAATGAATTATATGGCTGTATTATCCTTTATAGCCATTGTGTGATGAAATGCCCAGGTCTGATAATACAGATTAATGCACATTGATTAAATTATAAATAATTATAGTCTTACCAACTGAGTGAGTAATCGATGTAAATCTGTCATTAACATCAATCAAGTATTCAGAAGTTCAAATGACTGTCCAAATGTCCACAAGTACAGGTAATAATAATAATAGTTATTCACACTTCAGTGGTTGCATGTTCATCTCTAAGTTCTTCAGTTTTCTATGTTTTTTGCTTTGTATTTTAATACTAAGACTTTTAGAAAGTACCTGATACTTGTTTTAGAGTTTACATAAACGAACTATGAGATTCATTTACTTGAGGTTTGCTTTATTGAATATTTTTGCCACGATAAATGGATTTCCATGTTTGGAGCCTGCTGTTTGGAATAGTCTCAAGGCTGTTGGTATTGCAAAGCTTGCCACTCAATGTGGTTGTAGGGCTGGTGTTCACAAGCAAGGATCTATCACAACAATACTGGGATATGGATGATATGCTGGTTCTACTCTAGATAATTTAAAGTGTAGACCTTCAAGTTTGCAAAATGATTATTATAATTTACTTGCCTTTTATGCAAATTTCATCAAACGTACTGGACCATTGTTTCTGAAAATAGTAAGCTAATTAATTCAAGTGCTGACTTTGCAGTGCATACAACCACAACAATTATCCACATCTTCTTTTGCCATTTGGAATGCTTGTTCCTTTACCAGAAAGATCTCTGCTGTGCCTGATGCCTGATGATAATATTATTCAAGAAAATTGACATCATGGTGCTAACTGGAACTTGGCTCAAGGGAGATGTTTGTGATTCAACTACATATATAATCACTGATATAAGGAACTGCTTGCCTTACCATCAGATTTTTCATGAACCAAGATCCTCAAAGGGTGGTGATGACTGTACTATACTCAGGAAAGGCTACCCGAAAAGTTTATCCAACTCATCCTTCAAGTCATTTGGACATCTAGATCTTATGGTATCGTCTAGTTCTACTCATCTGCGGGTTGTCAATATCTATCAACTGCCTCCCAAGAAGAACAAAGTGACTGTCCCACAGTTCTTTGACGAGTTCTCATCTTTCCTTGAATCCATCATTGTATCCTCAGTGATGCTTATAATTGCTGGTGACTTAAATTTTCACTTGGATGACACTCCGAGTGACTCTGACGCTTCTAAGTTCATGGATCTTCTCACCAGTCTTTTGGCCTTGTTCAACATGTTGATAACCCAACCCATGAACTGGGGCACTTACTCAACCTTGTTATAACTAAAACTACTGATTAGAAATAGTCATGAGTCTGCTGTCATCTTTCCTTCCAAAGACGTAGACTGACCCAAGTGGTCATCAACCATCACGACTTCTGGCATTTAGGCTTAGATGAATTCCTGGAATTGATCTGTGCCTCTCCCCTTGTCACTAACCCTGAATCTGATCTGCAATTACTTGCCAAGCAATATGATTCTGCACTGTGTGACCTATTTGATACCTGTGCTCCAGCATGTGCTCACTATGTAACCCTTTGTCCCCATGCTCCATGGTTTGATGATACTACTAGAGAGGCTAAACTAAATGCCATCTCAAATGTAAGTGGAGATCCACTGGTTTAGAGGTCGACTGTCAGATCTAACATAGTCATTGTAAGGTTTATCATCAACTGTTGGATAATGCCAAAGCAGCATACCACACTTCCAGATTGACGAACCTCGACTCTAAAGCCCTATTCAATGAAGTTGATAATGGTTAATAGCTGGGAGCCCCTGATTCTTCCTATATCAATTGACAAGGAACATATGGTGGACAGATTTGCTATACATTTTGAGAGCAAGATCGACAACTTAAGGGTGGCAGCCAGTCAGCATTTTGATACACCTTGCATAGACATTCCTGAAAGCAGGTGCTCTAAACCTTGGATGAATTTACTTCACTTGACTGTTGTGATAGTGTTCACTCTGTTGTCATGAGCTCTACTACTAAATCTTGTAGCCTCAATCCAATCCCTATGCCTTTACTCAAGAACTGCATTATTGGTCTACTTCCTACCATCACAAACATTGTTAATTCATCTCTTGGCTCTGATATTGCTCCTGATGTCCTTAAATCTGCTAGTTAAGTAACTCCCATTGTAAAGAAGTCTTTCTTGGATCCTGATGTGCTCAATCATTACAGACCTATTTCCAATCTCAGCTTTCTATCTAAAGTTTTGGAACGTGCTGTTGCACTGCAGTTACACTCCCATCTCTGTCTGAATGAATTGTACCCTAAGATGCAATCAGCTTACTGACAGTACTATAGCATTGAGCAGGGTTCTCAATACTAGCCAGTAGCTGGCGAATTTTGCCGGTTGTCAGTTAATCACTGGTTACTTTCAAAATCATTCATGAAATGTTTGCCTGTTACCTTATTAATGTGCTGGCTACTTTACAAATTATGCCACCTACTTTCATTTCTATTGAGAACCTTGCACCGAGTCTGCACTGATTAGAGTTCAAAATGACTTCTTATTGAGCTGTGTACAGTAGATTTGAAGTTGTGCTCATACTCTTGGATTTTTCTCAAGAGAATGTCATCAGCAATTTGCATACAAAGCTAAAGAGGTCTATTACACACAATCATGTTAGCTTTTTTGTTGTAAAAAAAATAAAATAGTATTTTAATTTAATCTTATTATTTATCCATTGTTTTGTTTTAGGTGAGGACTTCCCCTTGACTGTTCTCTTTGTAGTTTTGGCCATCATCTTCATAGCTATTATTTTTATAATAGCAGCAATCTGTGTAAGGTAAGGTTATTAATGATAACAGAGAAGATTTTGTATGGCCGTGAAATACTGTAAGGCAGCATGCCTTGCCAGGACTGTGATATTTTCTAGAATTTTTCTGTGCCTTGATTGTATCACAATTGTGTTTGTGCTGCAAGCTTTTCAGTCATACAAAATCTGCTTTAAAGAGATTAATAAAAATAATAAATGTTAACAATTTGTCCTATTACATTTCTAAAATATAAGAGAGTCATACTAAAAATTTAATATTTATATATTTCCTAATTGATTAGTAATTATTCAATAAGTAAATAGTAATTTATAGTTGGACATTCAATGGATCATCTAAAACAGCAAATGATAAAACCCATTGCTAATGGTTGGTGCATTTCAGGGGGAGATCCAGGATTTTTTAAGGGGGGATGGCTGATTGCTGAAATTATGAAAAAGTAATTAAAATCCTCTACCAAAATGACGTTATTGTTCGTAGGCTGTTTTTCTTAAATTTCACAGATATAGCAAAACAACTCTCTTTTAATTGGATTTTAATATCGATTTAACAATCGGACACAAAATCACTCCATTGACCATCCAGTTAATATAATTTCACTCTTTGATTCCAGTAAGGAGGGTGACTAGCCACCCAATTAACTGCCCCTGCATTTACCTCACAATCTCATGATGACACTTTTTACAAACAATCCATCTTCCTATTACAGCAACATCATTTTTTTGGATATTATGTTAACAGGAACAAATGCAGAAGCTGCAAAATGCCATTTAAAGGCCTGTTTCCCATTGATCAAGCAATGTCACCATTTTTTTATTATGTTAACAGGAACAATGCAGAAGCTCCAAAATGCCATTTAAAGGCCTGTTTCCCATTGATCAAGCAATGTCATCATTTTTTTGATATTATGTTAACAGGAACAAATGCAGAAGCTGCATAATGCCATTTAAAGGCCTGTTTCCCATTGATCAAGCAATGTCATCTCCTTCCCTATCAAGAAATCAATCTTATAAAGGTACATCCTACTAAGTAATGTAATATTAAACTAAGATTGAAATCATTAATTGTAAATTCAAATCCTCCATGACTTAACCTTTTCCCAACTGTTGTACTTGTGTTTCATTCTGTAATTGTGTAACGTCATGTTGACATGTGACCACTGCTTACTTATTTGACAACTTCTCAGAACATAAAGATTCTAATACATACAAGAACTAGTCTCTTATTTCTTGAGTAACATTATTTCTGAGATATTACCAAGTAAAACACAGTGATATAGGATTAGGGGTCACCAAAATGAGGTCACACAGTCACAGAATGGCACACCATTGCAAAAATAATAATAATAT
The DNA here is from genome assembly GCA_011800005.2 of Stichodactyla mertensii. Taxonomy (NCBI): domain Eukaryota; kingdom Metazoa; phylum Cnidaria; class Anthozoa; order Actiniaria; family Stichodactylidae; genus Stichodactyla; species Stichodactyla mertensii. The sequence continues at coordinate 14,963 of JAAAQI020161894.1, read as the reverse complement.
TTCTGGTATAACAATACCAGAGTGACATTTTATGTTTTACAACTGTATGATATGCAATGTTTAATCACCTGGTCCTTTTTTCATTTTGGTTTTAAAAAATAATGTTAGAAAATTAAATTTAAAATTATTGTAGAAAAACGAGAACAAGAGGCAATTCCATATGAGAAGTTCTGGCAACATGTGACTCTGCGACATGCTGACAGTAATTATCGATTCTCTTCTGAGTTTGAGGTGAGATTTTTAATTGAAAAATTTCCTCTTTTTGTATCATAATTAGTAAACAGTATAATTTATATCATGCATGACTGTGTTTATTTTAATGTATAGTCTCTTCAAGCAAAAGGAATGCAGGAAAAGAATAAAAAGTTGACCTGGATTCAGTCTCAAAGACCAGAAAATCAAACAAAAAATCGCTTCGCAAATGTTGTAGCATGTAAGTAATTCTTGAGGGAAAAAAATTGGATATTTGTGCAGGCAAATTAATGGACAATATACCAGCAACTTGCAACATTCTCTCAATGAATTTTGATGTTAATTAATAATTGTCAGTAATATAATAATCTCTAGATGACCAAACAAGAGTTATGCTATCAACGATTGATGGAATACAAGGATCTCATTATATAAATGCAAATTATGTAGATGTAAGTTATGATATCTTTTATTAATACTTTTAAAAGTTGGTTACATGAAATAGGTTAAATACAGTCATGAATAAGAGTAAACAAATGATTAGTCAGAGTGGTTTCTGTATGAGTGGGAAACATACAGTACTGACTAACAACATGTACACACTGTGGTATGCAGTAACACTGAAATAGTTTCTCATTGTTTTCTCACAAATTGTCTAGTCACAAAGTATAGCTACAGTAAAGTATGGTACAGCTACAGTCTGGCTACAAATTTGCTGTAACATTTCCCACTTATTTAAAATCTGCTCTAATGAGAATTTAATGTAATTAGTAAGACACCTGTTTTTCCCCAGAGTTATAAAGCAATGAATTTTTACATAGCAACTCAAGGTAAGTTAGAAATACTTATACATGTTTACAGCATGTTTATGCAACTGAGACAATGCAATTCCAGCACGTTTTCTGGTATTTTATGTATTTGGTTCCCATTGATGAAATTTGGAAGGGTCTGGTGACAGTAGCAATTTTTTAATTGACAGACACATACAAAAAAACTAAATAATTGAAATCAAGGTCATAGGAATAAAATTATACCATAAAAGTTTGAATGTATTTCTGGAGGTTTTAATTCCATAATTTTTTTTTAACAATGACTTGTTTTTTAATCCTCTGTATACTAGGTCCTCTTGCAAATACTATGGCAGATTTTTGGAGAATGGTCTGGGAGCAGAATTCTAGAGTTATAGTGATGATTACTAAAATAATTGAAAAAGGAAGAGTGAGTACTATAATAAAAGAAACCTCAAATGGCTTACTTATGGTAGTATGGCCCAGAATATATTCATACCCCCCCTATACCCATCATTAACGGGGATAGGATGCCCAAGAAGTGAGGAGATCCTATCCTCTGTGGTACATGACTTTAATTTTGAACACTACCGTTTTTGGTGGAACTATACTGCCAGTGTGGATTTTCTCTGGAAATATGTCATTGCTTGCAATTACAGGACTGGTATTAAATAGGCTAAGAGTATTTGATAGAATCCCATAGTTCATCCAAAACTCATGCACTGATTGGCTATCAAGGAGAGACAATTTAACATGGAATTCAACACAAAAAGGCTGTACTCGGCATTTACAAATTAAAGGTAGCCTCTGTTGAGCTTGAAAACAAACCAAAAATAGTCTAAGACTGTCTGCTACGAGATTCAAGGATCAAGGAAAAGTCATTTTCCTACTCAGAAATTCTGTTGAATTTCACTTATGAAAACATGATACGCACTTGTTGCTTCCCTGGATTATTCCCTTGTCATCCTAGCAATGAATTTTCCTATATTTTTGACATTTATTTTCAATTCATAAAATATTGAATTTGATCATTAGCTTTTGGACCACCATCTAGTTGCATTCCTCTGATCACGACTCTGTCTTTTGTAGCATAAATGTGCGCAGTATTGGCCTACAAAGAACAGAAAGTCAGATGACCATGGGCCACTCAGGGTGACATTTCTTAGGGAAGAACATTTTGCTTTTTATACTGTTAGAGAATTTGAAGTCAAGCCTATCAAGGAAGGCACTCACTATAGTCAGGTATTTTTTACACTCAGTAAACACTCAGCTGTCTTTATTTACTATAGTAATAAAGGACAGGTTTTTCTTGTGAGCTTGGGAGCTAGAAATAGAAGGGAGGGATCAGGTACCAATTTTTTTGGTGCCAGGATTATTTATAACTGTGTGGTTCCAAAAAATATCCTCATCTTGTGTACAGAGAGAAATTTATTTTAGCCCCAGGAAACTCCATTGAGTGTATGCTGGATAACTCTCTTCAGCCTCCACCCCTCCCTACCTAGAAAAAAATATTGTTGCCTCAGTGGGGTGGGTGGGAACATGAGTCAGAGAAATAAATAGTTTCTGGTGTTACAAAATAAATTTAATTAAGTAAATTAAATTAAAGATAAAATTTGTTTTGACATTTCTGAGTTCTTTATATCTTCTTCATCTTGGATAAATTTCAATTATTTATAAATTAAAATTAAAATTAATTGATTAAAATTAATATCATTGAATTATTAATAAAAATTAATATATTATTTGATTTTGCTTTCCTTATCTTTTTTTTTTTTGCTGTCCTTATCTTTTATCTCATTTAACATAATTTAGTGTTTGAGCCAGGATTTTCAGGAAAGGGTCATTTTAGCTGAGACTGCTGTCCCTTAAGGCTTTTTCTTGGGCGTCAAGTAGACCATTCACTGCAATTTTAGAGGGACAGAATACATTTTATTGCGGGATTGGCACAATGGTGCAGCCTGGCTCAAACACTGATAATTATACTTTCATTTAATTATGATTATTTCTTAAACTTCTTAGTTAAAATATTATATTTCTTGAGAAGGACTACTGATTGACAGAATAAAAATTAAAAGTTTTTCAATAATGAATGATTTTATGATAATGATTTCATACTTTGTCTGCTAATAAATATTCTCTTTAATGTGTTGTGTTTTAAGTTTAAGCATCCATCTTCTCTAACAAATGGAAGAACATGGGTAAGATAATCCTTAAATTTGGAAAAAAAGATAAAAATTTCAAGAACTAAAATTTTAAAGTCTGCTGTCTTCATTTAAAATGTTTAGATTTACAATTATTAAATTGTAATAATTTTATTTGGCCTTACAACAACTAGCCAAATTTCAGAACATCTGGGATTTTAGCTCAGGTCTAAATGTATCTGTTAATAAAACTAATTACTGGCTCAGACTACTGAATGTTTGGCTAGTTTGTCTACATGCATGTAGACAATTAAACTAGCCAAACATTCATATGAAAATAAAGCACTTACTAGCATAAGGGATTAGTTATTAATCAGAGGAGGAGGGCTGGTGCCAAGAGGGAGGGTCAATGTTTCTCATCAAACTCAATTGGGAGAATCAGAAAAATCTGTGCAGGCCTTTGAGGGGGATCATATCAATTTATTAAGATATTATGGGGGGAGCCAACAATGTTTCTACAGTAGAAAGGGGGAGAGCCTCTCAAAAACATGCACATCAAATCTTTAGAATGTAAAATGCTCCAGCCCTCTCCTCTCTAATTATTGACTGACCCTTAAGGCCTAAATCTTTAACCATTTTTTCATCTAAAGTCTAATGAATGGTTATCATAATATTATTAAGATTTTTTAAGAACCATAAGATACAAAAAATATTCTAAACCTTATTGGTATATAATTTAAAATTTAATACATGTAAAATAAACAAGCAAGCAAATAAAAATTAGGACATATAAATTGTAAAACTAGCATATAAGTGACAGTAATTTACTAGATGAATACACAATCAAATGCTGATAAACTTAAATTAAATAATTTAATATATTGTAACTGTATGACCATTCTGCTGTTAATTAATGTCAGCATTAATCATTAAAAATGGATGTTTCATTTGTTAATATTTCCTTTCGATTTATTAATTTTCCAGTTAGGCTGAATTCATTATGTATAGCTGGGGGGGGGGCAGGTGAAATTCAGGGGGGATCTGAAAATTTTCTTATCATGCAGTTAATGGGGGGGATTTAAATTTTTTTACATGGTGGGGGGGGGGGATGCAAAGTTTTATTAAAGCCTACCCTGCAGGGATACAGGATTTTTTTCCTCATTACAAGCACTCTGCACTCAATATAAAATGTTTCTATTTGTTTATAAGGACTCAACAGATGAAGCAGTCAAACCAATGAGAGTACAACAGTTTCACTTCACAGGCTGGCCCGATCATGGAGTCCCAGATCCTGGTTACGAGATACCAGTCTTGGACTTCATATTTAAGTCTACTGCAGTGCAGGTTGAAGGGGCAGGCCCCATGATTGTTCACTGCAGGTGAGTGCCATTGGCAGATCCAGGATTTTTTCTAGGAGAGGGTGCACCTGTAGTAGTATTTGTGAGTGAAGGGGCATATAAATAAGAGTTGGAAGCTGGACAGTTTTCTGTCTCTCTGTTCCATGTACGTACATCCCTAAACATCCTCCCCCTAAATCCACCACTGAGTACTAATTGGAAAAGGGACAAAGGAAGTAAAGGGGATTTGGGGATAACTGAATTTTATGATGCAAAAAGATTATTGAATACCTGATGACACATGCACACTAATATCTAAGGTGTCTTTTATCATTAGAGAGCTTAAGCATCTTGTTATGGCAAATGCAAAATGGTCGCATGACAGACACATTCTTTGGAATTGAAAAACAGAATATTATGGAAAAAATTTCCAATTATAAGACAAACTCAAGAATATTTGTCTTTTGAAGGAAATGTTTACATGGTGAATGGAATATTTGGAAACATGCATGATGAAAACATGATGAGTTTGCCATTTGCAGGAAGAAAAACTGTGATGCTTATTTTCTCTATAGTTTCTTTGCTACCACACAACTGAATATTTTTCTTAAGATTTAACTGTGATAAAGTCTCAATATTGGTGTTTTTCTAACTTTCAGTGCTGGTGTTGGTCGAAGTGGTGCATTCATAGTGATTGACAGCATGATTAAACGTATCCATGACAATGGTGACTTAAATATCTTCAGTTTCCTTGCTCATATAAGGCAACAACGGAACCACTTAGTCCAAGAAGAGGTTTGTTGTTGGCATCATATTGAAGCTATATACAGCTGTACACAGGCTATGTTAAAGGCCGCAGCCCTCCTAAATCTACCCAATCCATGATAACTGATATTATGTCTTCTTTACAGTGTCAGTATATCTTTGTGCATGATGTATTGCTAGAATACATCACGTGTGGCTTTCTTCTGTCCTTACCAAAGAAAGCACTTAAAGAACACTTGTATAAAATACGCACACAGCCTCAGAGTTGTGGAAAGACCAAGATTGTCATGGAATTTGAGGTAAATCTCTGTCCAACTTGATTTCAAAGGCAACTTACTAGCAACCTTCAAGTATGACAGCAGGGAAATCTAAGATGGCTAGCAAGGAGAGCTTCAATGAGCATCTAGGGAAAGGGGACCCTAACATTACCTGGGAGAGGAGTGGAATATTCGTCTTGTGGCCAAGGGGATGCAGGGAGAAGTAGGCTTCCTTTACCATGTCTGAAAGATAAACTCTTGTGAACTAAGCATAAGATCATTGATTGAGTGAACTTTTTCTTTCAGAGGTTAAAAAATATTAACATTCAAGAGTACAACTTGAAAGAAGGCCAGAGAACTTGTAATGTCAGCAGAAATAGAAATCCTGATATCATACCAGGTGTGGAGATTATTACCATGTTTCCTATATCAGCCATCCAGGGCATTTTGATTGATCATCAATAGCAGCGGGATGTGATAGGAGAAAGGGACTTTTTATTTACTGATTTAAAAATACATGACTAAGAAAAAATTGAAACCCATTAGTTGCTTCAGCGCCTCCTATCATACAGCTTTCAGTTCAACTCCATTGAGCTGCACCACGGCTGTACTTCATGGTGGTGATTAGTGATAACATTGAACTTTTTATCTTAATTTCCTCCATTTTAGCTCTACACATTTACATTGTAATACCTTGTACATTCAGCTTATACAAAAGGAAATGATTGGAATTATTTTGATATTTATATTTTTAGTGGATAGTTGTCGAGTTAAACTGTATCCCCGTCCAGGTGTTGAAGGGTCTGACTACATTAATGCCAGTTACATTGATGTAAGTACAATTATATAAGAATTTGATTATACAGCTGCATTACCTGTAATCCATTGGGGATACTTAAATATTAGAATATTTAAGAGTGAAAATATTTTTTTATGGTTTGCAAGAAGAAAGACATTTGTTTGAGTGACATAATATTCAGAGAATTAATCTTACTTTATTTTAGGGATTCTGGCGTCGAGAAGCATATATTGCCACCCAGTACCCCTTGGAGTCCACCATCTTTGATTTCTGGAGAATGATATGGCAGGAAAACTGTAGAAGTATTGTCATGCTGCTGTCAAAAGAAGAGTGGGAACAGGTAAATATATAATATCAAAAATTACAATTGATTTATTAATAGATTACTGGGTTTTTTTTAGGTAAATATAATTTTATTAAATATTTCTTGGTTGCTTCAAGGCAGCAACTGGAACATTGCTGTAATTTCATTCTTTGCTTTCTCATCTAACAAATATGCATCTTGCACAATATCACTTCATGGTTCCATGATGCTGTCAAAACACTTTTAATATGATATTAGGGTAATTAATATATACATTATGACCAGCTGATACATGTCAACCAGTTGTAATTGTCTGACACTTAACCAACTTCATCAGCAGTTGACAGACACTTCTTTCAGATAAACTTTTGGAATATCTAGTGATAATTGGCCTACTGTTGGTTGACATGTTAGCTGGTCATAAAGTACACAATCTCTTGTATTGGTACTGTGTAGTTGCATTGCAGTAAGGTGAAAGGCTGATTTCCTTCTAATGGTTTTTATTGTACACATTTCAGAGTAGCTATCCTCGGTATCTTCCAGTTGTCCATGACACAGCTAGTTTTGGTATTTATGAGGTGACTATGGAATCTGAATCAGCCCGAGGGGACTTCATGATACGAGACCTTAAGATGACATCCATTAATGTAAGTTACCAAGAACTCAAAGGAAAACATCTATATTGCTACTTTAGGCAAGGTTCCCTCAATTCCCATCTTCCCTTATTCTATGTTTGCCTTTGCTGGCACTACTACTTGTAACAACTTATAGGCCAAAACACTATTAATCTACACAGACACACAGCTAGTGTTGCAGGCAATCGATGTTGCAAGCCATGCAAGTAAACGATCCTACTTCCACAACACTGCATGCAATATTGTGCGTAATGTTGCACTGTGCATTTCTGTGCCTTTAAAACATTAGTTTTTGTTATCCTATGACATCTTCATATTATTAGGTCAACACAAAGGAAACCACACAGAGTGCTGAATGTGCAGCATTGTTGCCATTTTTACCTCTTTATCTCAAAAAAAAATATTGAAAACTGAAAACACATGAAAAAGTAATTGTCTAGTTTTGTAATAGAATATTTATTTAATATTTACTTTTTGAAAAACTGCCATAAAAATTCTTGACTTACAGGAACCTGGTGAAACTCGAAAACTCCGGCATTTCCATTTCATACATTGGCCAGAGCAAGGCTTTCCATGGTCAGGGCAGTCTATCCTCCAGCTTGTTAGTAAAGTAGATGAATGGGAGAAAGAGGTTCGGAGCAACTCAAAGCCCTTTGATATGATTGGACCAGTTGTTGTTCATTGTTCGTAAGTACTGTATTCATCACCTTTTGTCTTATACTGTAATTATGATAGAGCAGAAGACTGCAACAGAGTCCCTTTTTTAAATCCTGCCAAATAGACATTTTCCGAAGAATATTTTATGTCCCCAAGGAGGCTTGTGGTGGGGTTGGGGAGAGATAGTTTACTGACTGCAGCTCATTCCCCCTCAAAATGTTGTCTTCGTCAGACTGGTAAGCTTTTTGTGAGGCTATCTTGTATGTTGTTTTTCAGCACGGGTGTAGGTCGTACTGGTGTGTACTGTATCCTTCATACCTTATGGCATCAGGTTACTAGAGAAGACGTTGTGTCAGTGTACCCTACTGCTAGACTTCATTTTCATCAAAGACCTTCATTTTTACTGACACAGGTAGTAATAATAGTATTTGCCAGCTGTTGTGATGTTAATATCATAAGAATTAAAGCAAAATTGTTAATTGGCTCCAAAATGAAAACCAGTGAGTTAATTATCATATATTATATCAGTTACTGATGCATGGGTTTTAATGTACAATGTCAGTAACAGAGTGTTTTTAATTGGTTCGTAGGCACAGTATGAGTTTTGCTATGATACAATGGTAGAATATATAGATGCTGATTGTTCACTGTATCTTGTCTGATGTCCGAAGTCTCTAACATGTTAATGGTATATAGACGTGGATTGTTCTGGCTTAGAAAGATGTAACTCCCATGTTCAGATGTAAAGTATGCAATGATTGTATCTGGTCTGATGTCCAAAGTGCGTTACAACTGTACAGTCCATGGTATGATATACAAAGAAGCTGATTGTTTGCTACACCTGCTATGCCTTGCTATGAATGTACATGCTTCTTTTAAGCAGGTTCAAGCATAAGAGCTCCATCACATGTCTACATCACTAGTGAACATCACTAGATGGCATCTTGCTAGCTCGGCTGGTTGTGTCAGGGCTTCCAATAGCATGTGCCCAAAATGGACCTTGTTTCCTCAAAAGAATATGCACATGTACAAAGAAGCTGATTGCAGGCCACACAGAGCCTAAAACAAGTTGAATGGTGGGCTACTGACTGCCTAGCATGCCTGATGACAGTGTCAGATAGCACTTTCAGTGATAAAAAGGCAACTTTCTGATGTTTATCATTAATTATTTATAATATAATTATTTTTAATACTTTTCTTTATCTGCGTGTTGCAGAGCTACTTCATTGCATCAGTCCATAGTTATCATATTAACTAATTATTTATTTGATTTCATTTCAACTGATGCAACTATCTGAAACTATACTTCAAAAAGGAAACTGGTAACAAAGTGGTACTAAGCTGTGAGAGTGTAGAGTAGATTGCGAATTGTATTAAGAGCTGGGCAAGTTTATTGCTCACAAGCAAAAAATGTACCAGTGCTACTTTAGGGGGTTATCATTTATTAGGGCATTTGCAGGGGATAATTAATCTGAATTAAAACCTATTGGTATGTCTTTGTTAGTTGACAACCCTTGTGTTGTGAAAATTTAATAACACATCCCTGGCCCTTATCCAGTGTCACCCCAACCCCTAATGCACTCTTCAAATTGTGCTTCAACTTTTTGCAATAAAAATCAAAGTTTGAGACAGTTTTCCATAATCGACCTAATCCATTGGGTGTATTTGTTTTCCCATTTCAGACCATGTGTCATTCTCTTGGGAACAAGATTCTTTGTTTGAGGCTCATACATATTAACGTATCTTCCAAGCACTAATGAGAAACAAAGAAACAATACCCAAGGGAATAACAAGTGGTCTGAAATGGGAAAACATTATGCCCCATGGATTAGGTCCATTTTATAATTCCTAAATTAAAACCACCCCCCTCTCCACAAAAAAGCCCTAACAAATGAAAGCCTGTTTTGCAGTTTTTACTGCTAGAAAAAAATTGGGTCCATAGAGAGATGGCACTTAACCCATGACTAAATAGTTATTAGTCTAATAAGGTAATTCCATTGTTTTCTTTTGTGTCTATTAGACTTTAACTATTAGTTTCTGTCTCATGGGTTAGATGCCATCACTCTAATGAGGATCACTAGAGACAAGTTCTTGGTTAATTCCTCTGTAGCAAGAAATTAGTATGCTGGTAACAAGCAAATTAAGAAAATCAGAACAATTTTTTTAAAAAAATGTTATGAGAAGCAAAGCTTCTTTTTTAAAGTTTTATGTATATTTTATTTCTTATACATATATTGTAAAGCCAAAGGCCCTGGTTTTGTTAATGAGGTGTACACATTAGTAATAGATACAAAGAATGAATTTAAGATATGAAAATATAATGGCTTTAAAATCATAGCAAAATAAAAATTTATTAGCAGTTAGATCAAAATGTTTAACTGCTTTTTATTGTAAATCATAGCCAAGTGTAATGAAAAAAATTGTCTTTTATTTCAATGTTATGTTTTCCAATTTCAAACCATGTCATCCTCTTGAGGATTCTTAATTTGAAGGTCATCCGTGTTGCATTTTCTCAAGCATTTACAAGAAACACAAGTAATACCCAAGGGAGAGGCATGTGGTCTATAATGGGAAGACATTACACACAAATTAAAGGGGCCACTGCCTGCTCCCAAGAAGAGGCCTTGGCTGTCTCCCTGTGTTTTCCCATGGGGAGGGAGTGTGAGAAGCACTTGTATAGAGGCAATATTGACTTATACTAAAAATTAGGGGATTTATGGGCCTATTGTGGAAGGACACCAAATATAGCAATACTTGGTGTTAACTAACAAAAGTATTGTCAGTGATATAAATATGATTTATGTCCTTTTATCCAAAAGATTTATGGAATGGACATAAAAATGTTATCTGGTATTTAAAGGTGTTATTGTCTCTGCCACTGTAAAGTTATTTGAGCATGAAGGTCTTGCTGGTGTTGAATGTGAAAAGGTTTGGTTTTGGCTCTGTGTAAAAGAATGCTGTCCAATCCCTGGCTTTGAAGTGAAACTTTCATCTGGTTCATTCCATGCAAGAAGTGGTGCAGTACGTCTTTGTGATGGGGGAGCTGATGCTGCTCTAAAGTGCCGTCTTTGAAGGTGGAGATTAGATCGCACATGAACAGGTTCATACTCATTAAATCCTTGTGTATGTGTTGATCGTCTCTCAAAGTGTGTTCGATAGGTAGTTACCATAGCATCATTTTCATTCCCTTTCCATGTAATAAGGTTTTTAGTAGATTTTGTATGTTGTCCTAGAGCTGAATGAGTTGTGCTGTTCAAATATTTTCGCTTACCAAGACCCTGAAAAAAGAGGTAATGCTAGGTAACTCTAAAGGGTGCATAAAGAATTTCTCTAGGCAGTTCCTGGCCTGCTTAGGGACTGGTCAAAGTAAGGGGATGGGCTGCTAATCTTAGTGTTGATGGAACATGGCCCAACCCTTAAACACTGGCACAAAAATTGATAACCACCCTTGACTAGTGCTCATTTTCTCTTGACCCACCCTCGTTTACTGTCTGAATAAGTGTGACCTACCCCCTTTTTTACCAACCTACCTCCCTTTACTTTATATAAGAAACAACTGAAGCATCTTTTATTTCCATTAAGCTTAAATTTACCATGTTGAAAAAGGCTTCAAGGTCTCCAACATTACTGTGTGCATTTCTGTTGTCATGTCTTGAAAATAAATGGCTGTTGGACCGCTCCTAACATGAAATAATAAGACGTCGCAAGTACATTAAGCATAGATAGTAAGAATAAAATGCCCAAAACTGCTATGTACAACAAAGAAGTTTCAAATCGTTAAGTTTTATTGAACTTTTAGTAAATTGATATAAGATATTAAAGCTTATGATAACTTTATTACAATTTTAAGGTTGAAAAAGATTAATTTTCATGTAAAGCAATTATCGACTGGAAAATTAATTAAGCTTTAAGTACCATAAGTAAATTTAATTTTTAAAGTTTTGCTAAAGCTCGTATTAAGCTTAAAGCTTAAATATCACAATTTAACTGCAAGCTTACTTACCCGAGATTGATTTAAAAACTTCGCTGGTGGCTGTGGTTTTGCTCTTTGTCTATAAGGGATAGTAAAATCTGTACGAGTTTTACTTCTAAAATGTCCATGGAAACCGGTAGGAAACTGTGAACAAATAAGCTTAACAATTAAAGCTATGAACGACCTGGCGTGCAGAAGTTGTCTTTCTCGACAGTTTTTCTCTTACCCAGCTGCCTCTAATCTCATCGATGCTAGCCATTTTTCCTGTCAAAACAACAGCTTGCTTCACGTATTAGTTTTAGCCATATGTTATTGTCCAGTATTTAATGAAAAAAGCACAAAATGTTCACTAACGAATATGGCGGCTGTTTATGTTATTGTTGTTTCCACGGAGCTTGACGGAGCTTCGCATCAACAGTCGATTAACCAATCATAGCACGACGCCGATTAGTCTCGCCTCTTGATTTGGCACAATACAAATTGTACATTTATTTTCCCGTCAATTTAATTGTAAAGCACGTAAAAGACCCTCGTAAATCCTCTCTCTTTGGAGGCTTTTTGATAAAAAATTAATTTTGTTTTTTAAAATGATAATAACTTTGATATTTTGATTTTTTGGTTTTTTATGAGCTAGTTTAACATCAAAAGTTTAGCTGTTACGTCATTGCTCGTTTTGAAAAAATAAAAACCGAAAAATAATTCGGATAGTACCTATCTTTTACTAGCAAAAGGCTATTAGATGCTTTTCAAATATATAAATTAACAAGGATTTAAAAGAAAAAAAACATGAATTTCTTTAATGACAAGGAAAAACTGAAATGGCGGGAAACTTTCGCGCGTTCTCTGAACGTAGACGCGGGATTGACGCGGACGCGCAGACGCGTCTGAAAGAGATTGCGCATGCATTGCCTTCAACTTGTTAAACTTGTTTTCTTTCATTTTGCTTTTTAACTCCAGTTTCTACTATTTTCTCCTTTTTTGCTGAAGTTAAATGAAATTGTACTCTTCATACTAGTACTATCTCCATCGCCGTATAGAGTATCTCGTTTTTTTTTCAGTATGTGCTGTTTGATTCTGTTTGACAAAATCCAGCTGCGAATGTAGTGAAAGCTCACAATAAGCCGAGAAAAATGTTTTCACAAATTCAGAATGTTGTCACAAGTCGTGATCTTTTTAGCTCAAACCCTTGGTAAGTAAATTAACCATAATCTTGATAAATTTTAATTTAAAATTTTAAAGCTAATTTTGCCATAATATTTTCTTCTTAGTCGTGACTTTTGGGATAGTCAACAGTTTAGTCAAGCAGCAAGTGGGTCACAGAACTCTCAGCAAAGCTCTGTTGAGCTATTTTCTCAATCTAAATGTTCTCAGTCACAGAAAATCACCACAAGCCACGACTGGCGAGCTAATGCAGCAAGCTCGCAACAAATGAACGAGGTAATGCATTAATAGACCCCTAGTTCTTGGGAAACTTTTTATCTGGCATGGCCTATGAATCGTACGTCAACCCCACGCAATCTAGTTCAATAAGCTTATTGCCGTTCGTACGGGAATAAGTATTTCTATCAAAATTTCAACCAACATCTGGTGTTTAAGCTATTTCTCTTAGGCATGTTAAGTTGCAGACTACTATTTGTCGAGAATGAGAACGGGTCATTCCGCGATACTTCAAACAAGTCAGATGGGAAGGGTACTATTTTTTAACTTCTCCTTTTTTTACTTAAGGGTTTTTATTTTTATCTATCTTATAGAGAGAATGATGGAATGAAAAAAGAAAAGAAGAAGAAAAAACTACTATCAATTTCGATTCAAAGCTTGACGTGTTTATTTGAGTTGTGATTCTTCTATAGCCGGCATGTTCAAATTTGCGTAGACTCCCCGGTAGTATAGCGCGCATTGACGTCCACGTGCAAATAATGTATTCGACTATACTATTTTTTCCCAAATTCTTTCGAGGATGAACCAGTGAAATACTATATGAAGTATCTTTCCAAACCTCCAATTTTTCCTGACCAGTCCAGGAAGGACCAGGAAAAGCCACAGAATGAAAATTTCGAAGAGTTTATCGAAAATCAGAAAAACAAGACACTGGAGCGTGATCACAGGTATACACGCAAGCTTAGCTGCAGCTTTATTTGGCAAACAACACCAATACAAATAGCTATGTAATAATGGTAAAAATTGCCAATATTGTTTCCGAGGTCTATAATGCACCTATAGATAGCGATTTAATTTGATCATGGCATAACTATCTTTTAGGGATTTACTGGATTCTTTTATCGGCTTACTAAAAGATTATACCAAAGAGGTAAGCTTGAGCTCGTGGAAAAAATTGGAGGGCCTGGCCTGTAAAAAATCCTGGATCCGCCGCTGCTGACAGTGAGACTTTAAACGTACTACATGATATTCATAACTGAGAGCCAAAATGAGCTATTTTGTTGCCTACTATCTAGATTAAGACAGCTATGAACTCCTTCGAAACAAGTTTGGATGCTTCCCTGGCCACAAGTAATACGACTTTGGAAAAGATGTCTTCTGTTGCCGAAAAGTCCTTCACTGTTGTTGACGAGTGTGAGTTAAAGGGGGCTTTCACTTGAGCAAAACCACTGGTTTGTCTATAATTAATAATGAAATACAACCTATATAATCCCCTACACCGTAGTAGGAAACAAAATTCGTAAACCCAGCCTTATGTAGCCTGACAAGTTTTGGACAAAACGTATACCTCAAACCACATAATTCCCATAATTTTGTCGATCCCACGCACCCCTATTGCGTAATACTAAAAGTTCTATAGTATATGCGATTGTTTTAAATCGTTTGTAAGAAACAGTTGCGGCAACTTGTGGGAATGTTGCCGCGACTGGAAAGAAAAAAAGAAAAAAAAAAAAGAAGAAGAAGAAGAAATAAGAAAAAAGGAATTAAAGAGAAAAAAATTAAAAACTGAAAAAGTGACCCTTTCGGGATTGTACGCCGGGTCTGCCACGGTAATTCATTCAAAAATACTGTGAACACACTAACCATACCCCTGAAACATTCCTTGAAAGCTGAGGCGCAGTATGGATTTCCGAGCTTGACCGGCAATGAAGTGCCGTTCCGTCATCTTAGGGGTTAG
>JAAAQI020161783.1:0-24650 GCA_011800005.2 Stichodactyla mertensii | reverse complement strand
CACCATCACCATCACCATCACCATCACCATCACCATCACCATCACCATCACCATCACCATCACCATCACCACCACCATCACCATCACCACCATCATCACCATCACCATCACCATCACCATCACCATCACCATCATCATCACCATCATCACCATCAAGGTTGGGTATTACGACATGTTGGTAATCGGCAATAATTAATAGTTATTAATAATAACCAACCTTGAGCTGCTGCTCGTACTGCCTTTTCTATACAAGTTTTCTGTGGTATTTAGCGGTTCTTTCAGCTGGTTGGTACTTGATTCTGATCCATTCTGTTTCACTAACGCGTCCAAATCAAATACCACTCGGTCCAGTACTTTCTGTGGCTGGATGAGTCTCTCAATATCACGAAAAATCATTGTTCTGGAAATAGATGTATCATTAGAAAATAACATACGTTGTTCTGACCGAAACAGGTAGACAGATAGGTACGTACCTCTGGAGACTATTTTTCTTTTGTCCAAGCGGTTCTAGTTCACTAGGTGGATAATGGCTGTATGTTACTGGAGCTGCCTGCTTGATGATAGGCAAAACACTTTGAAGACTTTCTGCAGCAGATGAACTGCGACTTGTGAACTGTGACTCGGTAGCAAGCTTCTCTTGACTTGCGCACTCACGAGGAGCCCGACTGCAGGAACAACAAACAAAAGACAACCGTGAGAACAACTGTTAGACAGAACCTGCCTGGATAACATAGGGTTCAATAAATCATTAATACCTTGTGATGACATCTTGTGCGGTCGTCAAGGCAACACATGGTTCATAGGGACCTGAATACAAGTTACAGAAACTGGACAGCGGGCTCAAAGGATCATCAGAAGCTGTTGGGATCATGATGGGATCAGGTAGGATAGGATCACTGTCTAAACAATCATCACTTTCAACCTGGAAAGAATAACAAAACAGAAATACATATCACTCACGTATAACTGCAAACATATATGACGGTTATATTTTGGTACTTCATTCTTATTTCAAGTCGTTCTTTATCTTACCTGATATTCAAATTGTTCAGGAAAAAATTTCTCATACATGTGCAGATCATCGCGTTGTTTCTGTTTCTTCTCTGTTATTTTCTCATCGCTTCCATTTGGAATTTTACAAGAAGTTTCTTCTTTAGTAGAACTACTCAAATCCTCCTCAGATTCCAAGTCCGATGACTCTTCCTCCCCCTCCCCACTGTCCCCAACGGCATCATCTTCAGCTCCCCCCGTACCAGAACCAGCACTGTCTAAATCCAGGAGGGGAAACGACAGCGGAGAGGAATAGCAAGGGATGGGAAGTTTATTCTTTGGAAAACATCGTCTAAGAATTTGACTACATATGCTATTGACACCATCCAGCTCACGACCTGCAAAAACGATATAAATATCACGTGATAATAACTTAACATTACAATAAGCATTAAGGGAATACTTACTCTCAAGAGATTCTAATGATAAGGTATATAACATCTTTATTCCATCTGACTGGATGAACGCTTTCTTGCCTGACTCTGTGAAATACCACGGCAAACAAATGGAAAAATAAGATTAAAAATTCGAAAATCGATAGGCCAGATAACACATGGATAGAGTATAACATATATACATATGGACGCTAGTCAAACGGAAAGGATCGCATGTACGGACAGATGGTTGGATGAAGAAATTAACTGATACAAAACGGATGGGATAATTCATATCTAGGTAGTGATGGAAGTAAGGATTATGATCGTCAGTAATAACTTACTTGTCATGGTGATACTTTTCAAGACGTTCACAATAGATTTCCTCACAGCAGTTTGTCTGTTATGGTGATCCGTACGATGCCAGTCACAGAACATTTGAAGTAAGACAGGCACAGCACCATAATTGATGGCCTTACTAGCACTGCTCTCTGAGATACACAAGAAAAAAAGCCGGACTAAACTGATAAGATATTTTGTGACGGCTAACCACAGGTAGCCCGCCCACCCTTTCATTGCCATCAACTTACTTGATTTGACAAGCGATGAGAGCACATCCAATACTAATCTACGACATGAAAAACATAAGGTCAACAAGCACTACATAATAACCATTTAAAAACCATTTAAAAACTATTTAAAAATCTCATTTAGTCTCATTTAAAAACTTTTTACATAAAGCAGCAGCACAATAAGAGCAGATAATCAATTGAAAAGACTATTTTCTTCAACAGAACCATCGACTTTTTTCCAAAAAAAATTAAATATCCTTAAAACAGTGGATTAAATAGTGATGAGAAAGAGAGAAAACGCTTTTCTAAGGAAATGCGGATGTTGTGTCGAATTTACAATAATCCTTCGTCTTGAAACGAATCAAAAAAATAAGCGTAACGAAAAAAAGGGAATAAGAGATAACGTGATTTAGCATGAAGGTACACTTACTTCAAACAGGTAATTCTTTTGTGTCCACAAGCCGTAACAATTTTAAAGAGAACAGCAACAGCTCCAGCCTTACCAAGCGCATTACAGTTCACCGCTAGAACGAAAAACAATCACACAACGAGATCAATAACGTAGCAGCCAAAAGGATGACAACGCTATACAGTCTAGATAAAAAAGCACCCCCAGCAAGCCACGCAGAAACTGCTCACTTAAAATAGAAATCTTATGGTATGTGTAGATGCAAGGCGGTCTAAAATAAGTGAATATATAAGCGAGTTATTCCGTATCATAAGTGTGGGTGAACATCTTGAACACTTAGTATTATCGCAGGTGACAGTAAAAAGGATGTAAACAATGTTCTATTAACAAAACTACCAGTACTATATCGCACAAGTCTGTTTGCACACAATAACTACTGATTGCTTTTAACAAATACACAATCAAACATCCAAACCGGTAAAATTCGTTTTCTTAACCCGTAAAACAGGATTAACACTTTTCTATTCTAGCAACAAGATACCATAAAACAGACAAGCAAAGACGTGTGTTAACCAGATATGAGGAGATGGGGTCATACTTCCAGCTCATGACGTCAATGATGAGATCACGTGGTGTTTATGATACACTTTGCTAGACTTAATGCCATGACTGACTCCAAACATGTCTATTCCACTTCTCTAACTAAGCCTACAATAGAGCAGATTTCGCATGACTGTGAAAAAGTCGCGGCAAGGTCAGTGCCGTAAGCGTGCCTTGCCGCGACCGTGATGTTTTCTAGAACTCCAAAGCTCCTTGCCGTGCCTTGACCGTGTCCGCACCGTGTTCGTGCCGCGACTTTTTCACAGTCATACGAAATCTGCTCTATAGACTATATCGCTAGTACGCCACAGGAGTGCATTCTGGGACTGTTATCTCAGATAAATAACAACAAACAAAAGATGTCATTGTTTGCGGTTCTTTTGTTTATTGTTATTTAACTGAGATAACAGTGCCAGAATACACTGTTGATGCAGACTAGTAATATAGTCTATGACAATATCAACACCTTGTAAAGAACCTGTCATTAATTAGGGGGAAGGGCTGGTGCAAATTAGTGGGAGGGGGCTCAGTATTTTTAGGCTCAAGAAAAGAGGGGGCTAAGAGAGACAATGGGAAATTTAGTGGGAGGGTCACCGAAATTCATGCAAGTAAAATTCAAAATGAACCACCCCCTCCCCCCACAAAAGAGGGGGCAAAGAGAGACAATGGGAAATTTAGTGGGAGGGGTCACCGAAATTCATGCAAGTAACACTCAAAATGCACCAGCACCCTCTAAATAATGACCAGTCCGTAACCTGTGTAGCTGCTAACTCCTGTGTCTCCAGGAAGATACAAGGTTGGAGAGGACATGAGCAGCCTTCTATCAACTACAGTCTACCTATCCATTCTTTACAGCTTTTTGTTTATTGATAACTTACCATTGCTAGTGTATTGCTTCATCACAAGCAGCGTTGATTGTAGAATTCTAAAGTTTGTAGTATTGTTTCTTATCATTGTCATGGTAACATGAATTGCTCCTGTCAGCCGCGCCTTAATACAGAACTTGCGATCTATTGTAGTTAAAGATATTGTGTGATCAAGTTCAGTCTGGGCTCAAAATAGGAGAAAAGGCAGCTAGGCCTTGGTTTATTTTCTTGACACCTTAAAACTGTTTTAACTTGCCAATTGAGGACTCTTAAAACTACCCTGAAAATGAGGCTAACATGGAGACACAAAAGAAATTACACTTGTTTACTTGGTGGAATGTTAGGTATTTCTTTTGTGTTCCATGTTAGCCTCATTTTCAGGATAATTTTGAGAGTGGTCCATTTGTAATATTTGTAGTGCATTTTGGCCACTAGCTGCATGGGCATACCTGCACTATTTGGGAAAAGGGATGGGAAGATTTTCTTGCTTTTTTTTATTTTAATTTGACATATTCTAGAAATGGCTACCTTTTGGTCCAACCTTTGTGAGTAGTACATGACCCAAGAGAATCACCTCTTCATTTGATGGGTTCTCGTGACTTGCATTGACTATTATTTTCAAAACAATATCAACTGTACCCTTTGCAGCAAGAACAGATGCCCTTTTACCTGAAAACAGACAGTATACTAAACTGCATCCTCCAGTACACAAGGTTAACTATTTAACATTTAAATGATATGGAATGCAGCTCCCAATGTCTGAACTTCACAATATGAGTAAGCAAACTGGGGAAATACCTGATGTTAGGAGCTCTGACAGACATCCCATTACATTCATTGTTAGTTGTGGATCATTTGACATCTGGAAAATCAATGACACAAATCAAATTACACTATAACAGCTGACAGTTTACATACTTCTACAAACAACAGCAATTCATCTATTTCCCTTGGTCACTGTATAATATATGATTCCTGTCATATGTATATGTATATATACATATTTACATTTCATAATTTAACACAAAAAAATAACATGCACTCTGATTGACTATCCTATTAAATATTTTCCCATGGCCTGTATGCTCATGTAACAGTTTTCTAGGCTGTTACAAATCAATAAGACAACACAAGGCTACTCACCCACGGCTTTATAGATGCACTTGAGAAAATATAAAGAACTCTTACCTATGCCTCATGCCACTCTTACACTTGTTGATCATTCTTTATATTTTCTCTTGTGTGCCTATAATGCCCTAGGTTTGTGATAGTAACCCACTTTCCTGTCCTTACAGCGTGCCTACCTCTAGTATAAGAAGTAATGTTGAAATCCCATCAGTATATTTTGTCATCAAATCTTTTCTAAATTTTTCTATAAACAACAATAGAAAGATCAACATTTTTTTAGAAAGACATAAGTCCCTTGTTAGGTAGTCTTTAGAAAGAAATGAGTCCCTTGTTAGGTATTGGTCATTGTTATCTATGTTGGCCATTCACACCTTGTGTAGAGAGCATTTGCTGGACTTTATTGGTAATATAACGGAGCTGATCATAATCCTTCTCTTGTTCATTCCTATTCTCAGTCACAGCAAGACAAAGTTTCTGCAGCTGTTCTAATAATGTTCCAATTCTTGCACTACAAATATAAACAAACAGTAAGTGTCCTACTAATAAATTATAACAATAATTAATATAAATGATCATGACTTTTATCATACATTGATTTAGAAAAGCCTCGAAAAGACATTGATTACAAAAAATAGAAATATTATAAGAACAACAAAAATTTTAGAATAAATAAAACGTAAAATCCGCTAGATGCAAAGACAATCGCAACCAGCTTCTTAACGCAACAACACTTTGTAATACAAGAAAACTTGATTGTCACTTTGGTCTAAAACATCAAACCACAATTCCTTATGCGCATTTGATGTTTTTGTTATTCTTTGTTATTCAAAGAAAAATTAAAGTCTGCCCAAATCAATTCAATAATTACTATTAAATTGCTATTGTATTGTTGTTATTGTTTTCTTGACTAAAAGGGTTTTTTTGACTCCACATGACAATCCTTAGTTACACTATTATTAAATATTAACATTAAGCTTATACTTACCTCTTCGCTCCAGATTTACTCATGACGAAGGTTCGATGCCCCTAGAATTCTTTTATTTCTTGATTCCTGGGTAATAAAGGTTGATTAGATATAGGAATCCTAAATTATCTGCCAAAAACACACAAGTAATCAAAGAATTTCGTGTGAAGTTGAAGCCTGACGATGATGACAAGGTATCAACAACTAAACTCCATGACTTCGTTGAATAGATTTACTGACCTGCA
The DNA here is from genome assembly GCA_011800005.2 of Stichodactyla mertensii. Taxonomy (NCBI): domain Eukaryota; kingdom Metazoa; phylum Cnidaria; class Anthozoa; order Actiniaria; family Stichodactylidae; genus Stichodactyla; species Stichodactyla mertensii. Next base: position 18,442 of record JAAAQI020161783.1, on the reverse strand, counting down.
AACCATTCAAAAATACAAAAATGATACGAATAAGAAAGACAATCAAAACCTTTCCATATAAAGTAAAGGCGAAGGCAAACAATGGCAAATAATCGGCTTTTTTAGAGCATTATATTTTGTAAAGGTCGTTAACATCTCCGCCATTTTGAGACGAACCGCGCGCTTATTGGCTTATTTTTAAACTAAATAACAAGCCCGCTGGACGTCAAACTGCAGCCGTCTAACACTCTTGGGGGAGGGGAGGGAAGGGGAGTACTCATGAACGTATCAGTTAAAGGAAGAAACATCTTTTTTTCCAAGTCACTGTCATTGTCATCATTATCATCATCATCATCATCGCTGCAAGATGCAGCTATCAAGATTGAATGAAGGTGTTTGTTGAGTGAAACCTTGCAAGTCTATCACAAAATGAACAAACCAGACACTAAGCACTTCATCACCATCAACACCCTTCATCAATCCAGAAGGTGCATTAGCCTGTCACACTATTCCTCCCTGGTTCTCCTGGTTGGGGGCTTGGCACGTAGGACTTACAACCTTACCCCATAAAAAATGCAGCATTACAGAAACTGGAAGCATTCTTATTATTACTTGCAGTATGTGTTACACTGTCAGCCAATTTGCAATTAATGTTGTATTTACAACAATACAATATAATCAAACAATGTTTATCAAAATTTTATTTTTGTATTGGATTACTTATTTATTTTTAGTAGAATTTGAGGTTTTTCTAACCAATACATAAATTTTGCACAACAATGAATATAATACTGTTACATGAGCATTGACAAAATAAAGTTCAAATATACTTATAATACTCATGAATAATTAATGAGGCCAAAACAATAGAAAATTATAAGCGTGGAGGAGCTTGTATATCTCATACAGTATCGTCCTGATTTGCATAAACTTTAAAGCTGATTTTCTCAGCCCAATTCACATGTATGTTCAAAATTTTAGTCAAACACAATCTAGCTAACCTAGACATATCATAAGCAATTTACAATATGTGACCATGCTGTATTTGATCTATAATCTCTCACCTGCAGCTTGAGTTTGTATATCAACTACAGCATGGTTACTCATATTGTAAATAATACTTAGAAACCATAAAAAATTGTCCAAGGAGGTACAAGTGATGTCTCACCTACCCTTTCCTGGTTTTAGTTGAGCCACACAGCTGCTCTATAAAAATATGTACACACAATTAACCTTCTTTTCTTGCATTTGTTATTGTAACTTGATTAAATTAAGAATAGAACAATTAGTTGTTCCAAAATGGACTTTTCACTGGTTGATGTCCCATTTTTGTTATGTTAAGGAAAACTGTCTCCAGTGAATCTGCTCTTTCTAATCCCCCAGGGGGAGGTGGGTATAGAAGTTTAAGCCACTGACGAAGAGCAAATTTAGTTCCAGATGAGAGCCTTTCATTTTCAGCTTCAGGAGTTGGAGGAAGAACTGCCATGAGTATAGATAAAGGTAGGTTCCTGACCTCTAACCCATTATCTCCATGTACTGATGCTTCAAAGTACCTTTGTGGTACTCTTTTAGATTGCCCATAATCATCGCTAGAAGCAACTTCAGTCGCAACATATTCATCAAGCCAAGTTACAGCATCCACTTCATCCTTATGAAATTGTATCTTCCTTTGAAGAGTTGAGCAATCTTCTCTGGCCTGTGCTAGCAGATAGACCACAATATGGTGCCTTTTTGGTAGACCCATGGAAATCAATGGTGGATATACAGACTAAGGCAAAAAATAAATAAATTAACCAAATCTTTAGTGTGAAAATTATAAGATATCAGGTATCAGACACAGATTTACCATCATATGTTTCATGTACAATACTTGATCAGAATTATTATATATACAATGTTGATATACCTCCCATAATCCAAGGGATGAAAATTGAAGACTTTCTTCAGAAAAACTCAATCCAGTTTCTTCTTTTAGCTCTCTAAGACATCCCTGGTTAAGCTATAAACAGAGATTTTAAAAGAATTTTTTTTAATATATAATACTGGTCATAAAACGTAAATCTTATGTTAAAATTCTCTCATAAAAGCTTACTGTTTCTCCAGGTTCCAAGTGACCTCCTAAGATGAAACAACATTTTGATAAAATCAATGCCAATGACTACTAATATTCTGATCTGTTTGTTTAATTATCCAAATATTCTCTATTAGGGACTGGTCATAAAGTACAGGGGGGGTGGGCTGGAAAAATCAAAACTTCCAAGGAATGAATCAGTACTGGCCCACCCTTTAGTCCATGCATGATTACAAGTAGCCCTCCCTTGACCAGGTGCACAATAATTGATGATAACCCCCAATGTATTGCATGATTCCTCTTGACCCACCCTTTTTGCCGTGCTTGAAAATGATGGCCCACCCCCTCTTTTTTCCCAGCCCACCTCCCCCCCTGTACTTTATGACCAGTCCCTTACTTATAACAGACTATTCACTCACCTGGTGGGACCCAAACAGAAGGAAATGTTCTCATGTGTTTTGCTCTTCTTGTTAATAAGACACGATTATCAGATGACTGTAGGAGAACAGAAACCCCAACACCTACTCCCTGTGTCTTTGGTGAAGATGGAATACTAGCAATATCAGTGGATGTTAGAAAACGGCATGGGCATCCTGTGGGGTGCTATGGAAAAAAGATTAAAACATCCTTAAAAAATCAATACAATTCAATAACTTTATTTGTAGAGGTCAAAAGCATTAAGCAGTTACAGTTACGGCTGATGGTAATGATGTTGCTTCATATGACAATGATACATTATTTTGGTCATACTATAAGATATGCATGGATTAATATACACCTATTTCAAAATTCATTGTCACAGCTAAGCAACAGTCCACACTCTTAAGACTGTAAAGGATTTAAGTAATTTTTCACACAATTAATTTATTTATAGCATGTTTTGTTTGTGTGCATTTGTGACATATCATTATTACAAGCTGCAGTAGTAGTTTAGTTGTTAATCCAAAATTTTCATCAAATGCTAGTACTACAAACATTAATTACGAGAACAATTACCAACATCCTTTGCAGTCACTAGAGTGTGGACTGTTGCTGGGCTGCAACAGCGTTTTTGAAATAGGTATAATATACCTATTATATAGCTACCAGACTATACCTTACCTCCAGTCGTACTCCCTGATTACTTGGATAAACCACTAGCTTTCCATTAACATAGCTATATCCAACACCTATCCTGTTGTTTGGACATCCCAAGTAAGTCAAGCAACACTGTTAAAGAGTTATATTATTAGCAGGCTGGTGGTTGGTCAAACTTAAAAGAAGTGGCCTATATGACTGTAAGTTCACAGTATAGAATGAGTATAAGATTAACTAAAGCGACACCGTTTCTAGGGTTACCAGATACTACAGCCTCAAAGATAGAAAACTTACTTTCTCAAATGCGGCTGGTATGGAATTGCCATCCTTACTACCTTTGCATAAATGAACCTTGGCCTCCATTATCTTACACTTCTTGTATGCTCTAGGTCGTAAAATAAATCGTAACGTTCGAAATATTGTTGTCTTCAAGAAGTTCATATAAGTAATAGGAGGATTAAGAGATCAATCGATAGTTACTCGTTAGACTCGTCATCTTTAATCTTCGGAAACGTCTCTGAATATAATATGGTCCTTGAGCCATAGCACGTGACTAGTGTTATTTTAATAAAACTAGTCACGTGGTATGGCTCAAAGGAATCATAACAAGGCGATAACATGAGTATTGTGAACCAATAAGGACCGTCATTTTGAAAAATGTATAACATATTAAGTCTTCGATAGCCCAAATATCTTTGGTCGTTGGTAGTTAAAGATGTCGACACGTGCTGGCAGGACGTACGGAGTAGCTTCAGGTCACGCTGATGAAGATACACTACCGACAACAACCAAAACAAGCTTCTTCCAGAAGGGGAGAGAGTTTGAAAGTGCATATGTGAACCATAAATACACGGACGAAGAGAAAGAACAGTTAGCTACTTATGAAAGTGTAGATTATCTTCCACCTCACAGTTCTGTATACAAGGTTAGTATTTATACCTCAGTATGTTTGTCAGGAAACGCGGCTAATGCATACCAAGATGGAACTTCCCTGTACTGTCAAAAACTTCCGGCAACAATACCAGGGGCGTAGCGAGGGGGGGGCATGTTAAAATGTATTAAAGAAAAAATATTAACAATTCAATATTTTTCAGCTTTTTACTATGGACACCCCCCCCAAATTTTTCCTTTTCCTGGGTTCTCGCTACGCCACAGAACAATACTACTCTACTAATAAATTCATTAACTAGCTAATTAATATTAAATTAACAATATTAATGGCATTAGTCAGAGTGCAGCGTGAATTTATCAGTGAGTGTGAGGGGAGAAGAAACCATCTTATATCTGTTTATGCTTTATCATGTTTTATGTAGAAATGGTTGAAACAGCAGCCTTCACGACTGGACTGGGATCGCTGGGTCATGATGGGTATCATTGGTTTTACTGTTGGCTTTATTGGGTTTTTAATGCATCAGCTGATTGATGTCATTGCTGAGTATGTATCAACTGATATTTCAATGTTGCATCTTTCAAAACCATTTTCATCAGCTAACAGACAGCTGGTTGGCTCAATTACTTGTCATTAAGTCAAATGTCACTCCCCTGTAAACTATAGAATGGTGAATGTATATGTAGAAAAATATTGAATTTAGTTTTTATTAATTTAATTGATAGAGTGAAGTGGGAAAGAGCATCAGACTACATCAAGGTAATCAGGCTACAGCTTACAGTCTAGGAAAACACAATTTTTCAAAAAGCTCATTTTCATTTAAAACACAACCAAAGCCTATACCATACCCACACTACTGTGCAACATTTGTTGTACATCTATTGTATATTGTTATTTTTTGTCTTGGTTTGATATTAGGAGAAGGACTTTGCACTGGCTTGGGTCTGGGTAATGGGGTACAGTGTACTCTTCATCATAGCAAGCTCTCTTCCTGTTGTGGTGAGCAGACAAAAATTATTAAGCAGAATAAAACAGTGGAAAATCGTCAATTTACATCCAGTAAACTCTTTGATAAAAGTAACCAAAATGTCTCCTTAATGGAGTTGGGCTGCCTATGGTAATATTTCCACAGGGAACCCATGCAGCACAAAAAGGGCTATCCAACTTGTCAGTGGACAACATGTTTCTATTTGTTGTTTTAGTATTACCGTCCTTCTGCTGGAGGCTCTGGTATTCCTGAATTGATTGGATTTCTTAATGGCACAGTAGTAAGGCATATTTTTAATGTCAAGACAATGGTTGTCAAGTTCTTCTCTTGTGTTTGTGCAGTTGGCGCTGGGCTGCCTATTGGACCAGAAGGTCCTATGATTCATTTAGGGTATGTGGACATCTTAATCCTCTAATAGAGACTAGCACACTTTATATGACATTTGATATTGTATCTTGTATGTGATCTAGGAGTCTTATTGGTGCAGGAATGAGTCAGTTTCAATCAGAGACGCTAAACATCAATTTGCCATTTTTTGAACGTTTTCGTAACACTGAAGACAGGTAAGATTTTCAGTCATTTTACTCTTTTATTTCATGTTTTAACTTAGGTCGAAATATCTAGCCCTTTTTGATTGATACATGGCAAAGTATAAATTAGCTTTCAGTAGACATAAACAAAGTACTGTCTAATATATATATTATATTAACCTACTAAACAAGTGCCTTCTTGCATAATGCATGCATGTATTGCCTTGGAAATCACAAAAGGAATAGGAAATGTGTGTTGTAATGTGGAATGTTGATACAGGCGCAACTTTATTTCTGCTGGTGCTGCTGCTGGTGTTGCATCGGCATTTGGTGCTCCTGTTGGTGGCCTTTTGTTCTCAATGGAAGAAGTGTCTTCGTTTTGGAACATGAAACTGTCATGGCAAACATTCTTCTGTTGCATGGTGTCCACATTTACTACAGTGAGTACACGACAACCAGGCATGTTTTTCATCGTCAGGTACGAATATCAGTGCCGCAATATTGGTTTCTTGCTAATACTTGTTTTGTGTTATTTCACGATATAGGACATCTTCAATTCTGCGTTTGAGGGATTCAGATACCAAGGAGAATTTGGTTTGTTTAAAACAAACAAATACATTTTGTTTCAGGTTAGTTCCGTTACTATCAGGTTGTTCCGTTACTCATTTGTTTTCATACATTTTACAAGGTAGCACATTGTACGCTTATGGTACGGGACTGGTCACTGTACAAGAGATCATTGTGTAATCTGCCATCATTTTCCTCAGACACAATACTGCACGTCAACGTCATCGATTTTATGAGGGTGCGAATGAGCTTACAGAAATGACATGCTAGGCATAAAAGGTGCTGAATGTCAGTGTAACTTGGAATGGACTTCCCTTTGCTTTCGCGCGATCCATCCAAACGTTCCCTGGTGAGCTGCAGTAGGTTCTGTTTCTTGTTATTTCAGGTTAGTCATGGCCTTGCCTTGAACATCTTGGCATTCATTCCTACAGTCATTCTGGGAGTTTTTGGCGGTCTTCTTGGGGCTCTTTTCACGTTCATCAATCTCAAGGTGACTCTAAGACTACAGACACCCTCGCATAAAACCCTGCACCAGTAGTCCGTTCGATGATTTATTTATTTCTTTTCTGCGTATCAGATAGCAAGATTTCGTCGATATCATATCGGTAGCATCAAGTCCAAAGCGTGGAAGAACCTTGCAAGATTACTGGAACCTGTTATCATCATGGTAAATCTAAGGCGTACAAGTCAAAAGAAAAACATTCCAACATTTCCATTCCCTTTCTTTTCCCGTTTGATATATCTTTGTCATTTTGTGATGGTTTAAGATCATTACCGCAACAGCTTCAGTGTTTCTGCCTGCTGCCTTTTCTTGTACACCATTTGAATGTGCATTCTCACCAGATGGATACAGGTTTGTTAGCATTTCTCTTTAGATTACTTTGATTTTCTCGAATGGTTTCAGTTTTTTATGTTCATTTCTTTTCCAGTCCCAGGTGCTTGTCATCATCCCACAATCCTCTACACACGGAACGTTCTGTCAATAACTACTCCTGTCCAGATGGAATAACGGTCTTCTATAATGGCACTCCGTTTACCAATGCATCTTTTAATGAAGGTAAGTTACTATCGACCATCTGCATATACTTCTATGTTTATTCAGAAAATAGGTAGGGCTTGAATTAATGGTTTTCATCGCTCGAGAAGGTATCGGAGACTGAGAGTGGTCGAGAAGGTATCGTAGACTGTTGAGAGTGGTCGAGAATGGTCCAAAAGGTCAGTCCATACGGGTCGTATGATAAATGTGTGTACCTTCTCGACATTGATTGGAGACGGTTAATGCCTGAATTAATGTTTTTCATCTAACTTTGCTTGTAGTTGCTACTCTTTTGTTTGTAACTGGTGAGCAAGCAATTCATCATTTGTTTTCAAGAGGAACACACTTTGAACTTGGATATGCGTGAGTTTTACTTCATTCAATCAATCCTATTTTGCCGTACCTTACTATGCTGTTATGTTATTGTTCAATAATCAGCAGGTTTACTTTTTGTGTTGTAGGTCTTTATTTACTGTATTAGCAGTGTATTTCATCTTAGCCTGTTGGTCTGCTGGTAGTGCAGTGTCTAGTGGTCTGGTAGTCCCAATGTTGTGAGTATTTACCAACCAACATGTTCCTCTCTTCCAAACCTTTCTCACTACCGACGGAACTTGCGTTCTTTTCAGGTTTATTGGTGGTGCGTATGGTCGTATAACAGGCAGGGCTATGGTAGATCTCTTTGGAGTACACACAACGGGTAAGTTAGCTGTCAATCTCACACGGACAGGACATGACATTATTTTGACAATCAAATGTGGTCACATTGTTTGCAGGATACTGGGCTTGGATGGACCCTGGTGCTTTTGCTTTGATTGGTGCTGCCTCATTCTTTGGTGGAGTATCAAGATTAACCATGTCTCTCACTGTAATCATGGTATGTGTCACCTCTCTACCTGGTTATACATCTGTCACACTAGCCGAACCTACGGTTTTAGCAGCCCAAGGAGACGTTTCTGGATCGGGTAGGGGATTGTAATGAAAATCCCACTGCTGTCACCATGTATAAGCTACAGCAAGAAAGAAAGCAGACGGAGTGTGTTTGTTGAATAGACTTCAATGGCACTAACTAAATTTCTGTTAATCTTTTTTTCAGATGGAGATAACGAATGATATTCAATTTCTCTTACCTATTATGGTTGCTATCATGGTTGCTAAGTGGGTTGGTGACTTTACAACACATCCCTTGTACCACGCCCTACTAGAGTTGAAATGTATTCCATTCTTGGATTCTGAGCCAATCATATTCCACGAAGGCTCAACCAGGTATAAACATAAAGTCTTGGGAACAACCACTCAGGCAAACAGGGCCGAGTTAGTTCATTTTGTTATTTTCTTGTTTTAGCATCAATCTGGAGCTATTTTGTGCTTCCCATGCTATGACCAAGCCTGCTATAGTAAGTCTAGTCTCAGTTCAATATCGTACCAATCACAGCTATGAAGCAGGTTTGCAAACGTTATCTTCAATGATTGATAGGTTGTACAAAAAGTAGAGAATGTCAGACACTTGTCACGTCTTCTGTTGGACACTCCACATGGCGGGTACCCTGTGGTTCAGAAAGATGAAAACGGAGTCGAAGTATTTGTCGGCATGATATCGAGGTAGGTGGGAAGAATGAATCATTGAGGAAAACTATAAATGTGTAAATGACATTACGAACAACTGAAATTGTAGGAATGACATAAGCATCCTGTTGTCACGTGAAGACGTTTTTTCATCGCGGGAAAACTTGCTGCCAAATCAAGAGGAAATGGATTTCAGCGGCATCGACTATTATCTGGTAACTTATGTTTAGAATACTTCCTTTGTCAACTGCGCTCATTACAGGCAGACAGTGTTTTCGTATTTTGATGACTCAGATGATATCTTTGTATCCGATAGATGAACAAAGGGTACATTCCTCATGCTCTGCAACTGAATGAGACGCTGACTCGTTATGAACAAGATCCACGATACGACAGTCTTTTCATTGATCTGGTAAATTAGGAAGATTGAGGGAACAAAGCACACAGGGCACAGTATTTTGTGGGCCAGAAGATACCAAAATGTCGTATTTTATCAGCTGAATGCGTTACAGTCAAATTAAGAAAACCGTGAACACTTTTAGTCGGGAATGTTAAGCATCGTGTTCTGACTAAACTTAATTAGAAATGAACTCATTCTTGCATGTGATTGGTCAGAACACGATGCTTAACATTCCAGACATTTTAGGTGTTCACGGTTACCTTAGTTTGACTGTAAGTCCATAATCAGTAACGCAGGCTTCAAGAAATTTGTTGCACGCAAGGTTGCAAGAGTAGCTAAAAGGGCATCTACAATTACGCTTATTGCTTAATGACGTTGCGCACATCGAATCATTGCACTTTAAGGCTAGGGTATAAAACTGCTTGTTTACGCTTTCTTTCGTCGTTTCCCAACCTAATACATCTTATTCTGTATTTTGTTATTAGTCTCCATACGTCAATGATTCGGCAACTTCGGTACAAGTAAACTTTTCTCTTCATCGTACTTACATTATCTTTAGAACTCTTGGTCTAAGGTAAGAAAAACCTTATGATGGGGAAGTCTTAATCAAGGAGGGAAACCAAGAAAGCAATGTTATCTTGTAACAAATTTTGGTTGCTATGGATTATTATTCAAAAGTGAAGGTTGCTAGGGATTCTTGGATACTAGTTGGGTTATGGTTGCTAAGGATACTTGGATACCAGTGTTTTATGGTTGCTAGGGATTCTTGGATACTAGTTGGGTTATGGTTGCTAAGGATACTTGGATACCAGTGCTTTATGGTTGCTAGGGATTCTTGGATACTAGTTGGGTTATAGTTGCTAAGGATGCTTGGATACCAGTGTTTTATGGTTGCTAGGGATGCTTGGATATTAGTTGGGTTATAGTTGCTAAGGATGCTTGGATACCAGTGTTTTATGGTTGCTAGGGATGCATGAATAAAAGGACAAATCCTGAAATTGTTACTAAGGGTAATTGTTGCTTCTAAGGAATACTAAATGACTGGATACCTTATAATAAAATAAAGATGATTGATAATGTACAACCATACCTTACTTTTCTCTTGCTTTGCAGACATTTGGTGGTAGTTAGCAAGAATAACAGGTTACCATGTTTACAATGATCAGTCTTCAATATTATTCAAACTCAAAATGAATTTTCTATTCACTCTTTCACCACTTTTTCTCTATCAATGTAGAGTAAAGGGGATCATCACAAGAAAGGATTTGATGGGATTTCACTTGGAAGAAAGGATCTCAAAGTACCTTCATGACCATATGAACATGGAGCTGCAAGCAAGTGCTTCTTCAGAGATCAGCATTATTTCATAGGAACAGTTACTACTAAAAACACTGGATTGAGTCAAAACCAAAATTGTCTGGAATACTTGAATCCCTGGATAGATACTAGTCTCAATATCCTTTGTGTGCCAACATCTATGTAACAAGTTTTTAACAACATCTGTTCTGTCAGAATTTTTTAAACATTTGTTAAAAATCAACTGCAAGTTTCATTGTTAGAGTAGGATTTTGTTTTTAATTTGTGTAGAAAAAATATTACATTTACATAAATAGGGTTAATGCATTGCAATAATGAGGATCTTTAGTCGGAATTTGGCATGATCCAATAAAGATGTTTCAAATCCCTCACATAATGCAAGACTAACAGTCATTAACCCCTTAAAGTTGTGGTGCTGGGGAAAGAAAGAAAGATACAAATCAGAAGATAAGCTAAATTGTACACACATTTATTTCATAGAAATATGATTAGTGGCTGCTAACATCATTCAATATATTTAACACTAACTGAACAGATATCCAGATACATAATATGGTAATTTACACTACAATTTGAATGATTCTTGTAAAAATTACTTTACTTGTTGCACCAACACCATTGTCTAGTCTCTAAAAACTTGCCATGACTCTGCTAAAAACATCAAATTGATCAATGATTAATTCACATTTGGCTGCCAAAATATGTTTTGCAATCAACTTAACTAAATGGTGATGATTAGTAACTTAGTTACTACCATGACAAAACACAACCACTATATTATTTTAATGATCTACACTCATTGACAATATCAACCAGCATTCTTTCTTTCATATACCAGTCTCCATGAAATGCTATCACTCAACAAGAGACTGGAAGTCTGTGTGCAAAGGCATTCCTTACCCCTCTCTCCCTGGGGAGCAGGTTGAAGACAGGGAAACAAAGGTTGTCAAACTGTCAAAGGGTGTAGTTCATTCATAATTAGCAATACTCTATCAAACACAGCAGACTGAAATTAGATCTGTAGAATGAACACTTTGATGTATTAATTTTCATCATGTATCTATATATTATTGTATGAATTATAAAATGTTGCTTCTAGAGCATCATCAAACAGCCCATTTTCATAATAAAATGGGTTCTTTTGACAACGTTATTCCAGTCAGGACTTATATAGCATGAATGTTTCATCTTATAATCTATTAATTTTGCATAATACTGGGAATTCTTTGATTCAATGTATTCAGCTCATCTAGTTTGGCTTGGATTGCTTGATGTAAGGAGTTTAGTTGCTCTGCTTTGGATGAATCAATGGACAATTCTTGCATTTTGTCTTCTAGTTCCTTCACTTTTTCTTGAAGTTGCTCATTTTCACTTCTGCATGTCTGAAAATGGACCACATTGATGATGAGTAAACAACAACATGCCAGGAACCAACACACTAGTAACCAATTCATCATTAATAAGCAATGCCTTGAATAATTGTAAACCCATAAAATATTTCCAATCCAATGTATTATAATGTAACAGTGGTGTATACTGGGTGTGAAGTCAGGGGGGTGCATAGTACTCTGCCACTCATGATAGATACAATGGTTCTAACCCATGATCTCTTCAGACTATGATATAACAATCACTAACCTTGACTTGATTTTTCAATTCAGTATTTGTTTTTTTCAGTAATGTGGTCTCCTACAATTAGTAACAAAGAGCAAAATGAACCAAAAGCAAGTGATTACTGATCATATCGTATAACTACAAATACTTCTTTTATCACATATTATACACTTCTTAAAACTCATGAATAATTAATGAGAGGACAATAGAAATCATTGACCATGGAGGAGGTTTTAAATCTGATAAAATATCAGCTTCATTTATATAAACTTTAACTTGGACTTTCTCTGCCAAACTTGGTTCATTCATTAAAAATTCAGAAGAACCTGAGAACATACACCTAGACATTTTTTAAGCTGTTCAGTAAACTCACAGATATCATATTTTATCAGGTCTAAAACCACTCAGCAAACCAATAAAACACTCCTGCTTGTTTATTAAATATTATAACACTCATGAATAATTAATGAAGCCAAAACAATAGAAAATCATGTGTGGAGGAGCTTGTATATCTCATACAGTATTGTCCTGATTTGCATAAACTTTAAAGCTGATTTTTTCAGCCCAATTCACATGTATGTTCACATGCAAATGATCTAGCTAACCTAGATGTATCATAAGCAATATACAATATGCGTGGCCATGCTGTATCTGATCTACAATCTCAAGGTTGATATACATGGACTTTCTAGTCCATATATATCATAGTGCCACGCGGTCCACATATTCATATAATTCACTTCAATTATCGTGACCTAACATCTATTTCACCCCAGCGTGCTCCCAGTCTGAGCTTGTAGCTCAGCTAGTAGAGCATCGGTAGTACAAATCCGAAGGTTGTGGGTTCGAATCCCAGCGAGGTCGGAATTCATTTTTCTGAATTTATTTCCAAGGGTTTTTCACTCGGAATAACATCCTTTCCAACTTTCCAAGCACTATAACTTTCCATTATTTCTAGTCCATACAATCTCAAGGCTCAAGCTTGTATATCAGATACAGCATAGTCACTCATATATATTATGTATCTACAATTTTATATATAAGGTGTTGTGTTCCACAGATCTTAATTACCTCTTCTTTCTCCTTATTTACACTCTCCAGATGAATAATTCTCCCTTCCAATGCCATCTTCTCTTGTTGTACATTATTGAATACATCTGCATTCAAGTCAGATGACTCCATCTCTTGAACCTGTGAATTTACAATCATATTAATATTAATTAATATATAATGTTATAAAAATAATTAGACAACTGCATTTACCTTCTTCCTAAGTCGAATACTCTCTTCCTTATAAGCATTTAGCTGTTTCTTCCATTCTTCTACATTAGCTGTACTTTCTTGCAGTGCTGCTGTTAATCTTGCATTGTTGTTCTTCAATGTTTGCAGCTCTGTTTCCCATTTTTTAGCATTGGTAGAACTAGAAGAAAGTTCATGACAACAATTATTACCACCAGAAGTCAGTTAATGGGGACTGGAGGCCTTTTTCTAGCAGCTGTAACAAGACTATCCATTATCAAAAGAAAGATACCTTTGGGCTAAGGCCATTTTGAGTCTATCATTTTCATATTTGAGCTGTGCTTCAGTATTACCAACAGGTTTATGGCTTATTCCTGGAGAGTCTCTACTTTCATCCTACAAAAAGATTTAATGAATTCTCGGATTATGAAGACTTAATCACAATAAAGAAAGGACAACAGCAGCAACAACTGCAACAGCAACAATAGCAACAACAGTAACAACAACAGATTAGTAATAAGATATATGGAGCACAAAATGTCAGTATAAATAGATGTTAAATAAGATATTACAAATAACTTAAAGTGATAAAGAGGACAAGAGTTGATAGAATTATGTGTTAGCAGCTGTTACAACAAGTCAGACTTTAGTTAGCTTACTTTATTTAATGTTAACTTAAAGGAAGCAGGTAGAGAGATCTTCCTAGAAGCACTTTCATGATTTGAATCAGCATTCACAGTTCTTTGCTTCACAAACTGAAACATGACCAACAATGTTGAGTAGCATTCCCATCAGAAGCACTACACAATAAAAGGTGATCAGTCTATCACTTCATTATTAACTCATCGCCAATCCAAGTACAGCTCTACAAAGATTGCAGCGACTGCATAGTATATGAGAAAGACGTGTGTGGTCTAAAATTTTGCAAAGAGACTGAAGATTATATTATTATTATATTATTTATATATTTATATGACATATAAATGAGTTGTGCAACATTAATACTTAATCAAGCCAATCAGATAACAGTTAAATAAACAATTAGTTAACACGTTCATTGTTTGAGATGAGATAGTTCAATGACTCTTGTTGTATTAGAGTTAAAAAGAATATGGATTATACATGCATTATTAACTCGTACATCTGTTAACAGAACTGCTCCTATGCAAAAATACTTTGTTGCACAAATAGTAAACTAGTTATCACTGATATAGGATACTGAAAACAATTTGAAATATCGAAATCACATTTACATTTCATTAGGTATGTGTGAAATGAACTTTCAACAACTTTTAGCTCCCCTGATTGGTTAATTAAGCATACCTCTATGCTGCTCGTAGATGACCCACTTCTTACTGAAGATGTATGTGTTCCTTGTTGAGGGGTTGGTGAGTCTCTCACACCATTTACACTTGCTGAGTTATTTTGAGTAGAGGTGCCTGTGGTTTGGGGTGATGAGGACCCACTGGAAGGTCTACTGGTATTAGTAAGAGATGTACTGGAACCTCTAGCTTCTTTGAACATTTCAGCAAACTGATAGGAAAATATAGAAAGAATAAAGAGAAAAATAACATTAAGGAAAATGTGTGTGTAGGAAAATATATGTGTATGGAAAGGTTATGATCCAGACAAAATAACATTGAAGGAAAACAAGGAATTACTATTGAATTATAATAATAAATATCCAACTCATTCTGACCTTGTTAAGCTCTGCTTCTGATGGAAATCCTAAACCATATACAGTATTTATTTTAGGATCAGACCACTGGCCAAACTTCTGTGATGTCTTGGTAAAATTCATGTTGGCAAATATTGTGCTATTGATGATAGCCTGGAAAATGAAGGAGGACTATGATTATTAAAATCACAATAAAAATGTCAAAATTACCAATAAAAATGAATATAAAAATCAAATCATTATACGTAACTTTTTTACAGGGTAAAAACAGGTGAAAATAAATGGCAAAGACAGTTTTTATTGTCAAAAATTTAAAAAAAAGAGAAAAATCTAGAACATGACACATTAAGTATTAATAGCTTACTATCAATAGTTTGGTGAATAATTGAGTTAATATTATAAAAATGTCTAAAATAATTGTCACAATAGCCCATGGCCAGGTATTAAGGTATTTAACCTGATCCCAAGCTCACAAACTATTCTATTTGTTGATTATTACAAATTTATTTTTATAGTAGAAATACAGTATAGATTACAGTAGATCGCTACAATTTGTAAATAACGAGCAAGATGGAGCAAATCACAGATACACTGTTTTGACAAGCCGTAGTTGTTGTGAAGAGCAATACTTGACGCACTTGTCAGGATCAGTTAACATTCCTTTTTCCAAAACCTTGCAATTATTTCCTTGAAATATTAATTCCTACTTAATACTAATATCAAGACCATTTTGACACATTTATTTTAAGTATTTCTGACAAAATCTAAGTTGAATAGTTAGGTGTCAACAACATTGGTATGAGTCAAAATATCCGATGTATTTCCTTGTTTGTATTACTCATACAAAAACAATCCAGTGTTGATTGTTGTTTTGGTCAAAAACATGAATATAACTGAGACTTCTGGTTAAACGTCCTTATATCTGTGGGTAATGAAGTTAGAAAGTCTTGAGTTAATTTGTATTTCTACTCACCGATAATTAGTTTATATGAATTTTGTCAGAATATAATTTATTAATGGCAATCACTTTCTGAATGCATTCTTCATTCGCTATTTCTATCACTCATTATTCTCAAGAGCAATAAGATAGGCTATTATATGAGGAAACAGGAGGTAATCTACCGTTATCTTCTTTAAATAGTGAGTGAAACAATGATAAGAAAATCAATGAGTTGAATTCTTGGTAGTGAGTTGATTTCCTTGCTATATCATATTACAAGTTATAACAGACAAGCGACACAAACAAGCCTACTAGTATCGTATCCCCCTGACAAAGTATTGTTAGCTGTTTGGTGCTAATACTTTCTACAGATCTTTGGTAATCGTTGATTCAATTGTTTTGGGGATTTTTGATAAAAAAGACTATTTGATATCAAAATATGACAAGTAATAATAGTAGGACAACACCGGGCGCTTTTTACAGTTGAAACTGAACCAGAACCAGAATGATATACCAAAAGACACTAATAAAACAGTACGGTACAGTCTTTTCTATCTGTCCTATTAACATATCTTTACCATCGGTATACATTTTGTTTACACAGGGGAATTTCGACGACATGCAAAAGAACATGACGGAAAATGACGACGATATTCTGTACGAAAATTCAAGATATCTCTCTAAACTCTGATAAAGAAATATTTAGCGTACCTTGGTTCCATCAACGGATATAATCCGATGAGTTTCTTTGGTCTTATCATAGTAAAACGATACGGTAACTGCTTGTTTGGAGCAAGGAATCCAGCTCTTTTTAGTGTTTGGGTCGATTTGAAAGACATGAGCCTTGCACGAAAAAACCGGTGATTCCCTGTGAAGAAAATACGTAAAATTATTCAGGAATGGGATGTAAAGCTACTTAAATCATTGTTCTAACTATATATTACCCCATTAACAGGTGAAGAAGGTAAAAAGCAGTAAAAATCAATAGTTATTGTGAAGATGTGCAGAGCCAGCCGCCATCAAAACCGACTATGTTTTCAATCAAGACAACGACAACCACGCTCGCCTCAGACCTCCTCTAGCTGGTTGCCGCGTCAAATAGAAAAAATATCTTTTTAATCTTCCACATTTTCTTCCCGTTTATGCTATCTGAGTTCTTTAAACTTTTAGTGATAGAGAAAACGCTATGAATTAATAAGAAATAAAACAATCTAAACGGTTGGGTCAGTGAATAATTTATTTTCTGTTTCTTTTTTCATGTGTTATAGAACGCTTCCATGGATACACGTATATTGGCAGTGATCTGAAAGGTAATTTGAGTATTTACATACACACTAATAATAATATCCTACAATGCACTGGTCTTCCCTGACGCTGCCAAGGAAAACTTGGGACAACAACGTCTTAGATCTGTCAGAAATCTTTTCCACGGTCCGACTCATTTGTAAGATTACAAACTAGGACAAAAACGTCCCGTGGATAACTGTAAAGACCCCCTAATCCTGTTCGCTGGTTGCCTCGAACAACTGCAGTGGGTCTGCAAAGCTTCTGAATCACAGAGTTAGAATCGAAATAAGAGGTGAATATGTAGATCTTATTCACATGTGCTACGCGTGTCAGAAGCATATCTTACTTCCTACTTGGAAAACCCTACGCAACTGCTGACAACTGCTGGACCGATAACAACGGTCAGCTCAGTACCAACCTCTCCACTCAATTGTTGATTTACTTACAAGGTAACAACAAATGATTTATGCGAAATGCATCGTAATGATATATGCTTAACAAAAGTAAGTTTTAAAACTCTCAAAGACAACTCCTTTCAAGTTATACGGTACAATGTTATACGGGAAGGGGACGCTATATCAGCTATAGACTTCGCTAGAACACAACACTGATTTAGCGTCAAATGAGCAGTTTGGCAGAACGGCTTCTTAAGCCTGCGGAAGGAATGTAGATGTAAAACTTACAAAACTTACCCTACGTTTATTTTGAAAGTGGAGTCTTCAGCGCTCATGACAAGATACTGAGAAAGATAAAGTAAGAACTCAGGCAGCAGTTTTGGTAACAACAATTCTGGTAAGAACTTTTGTTCTTGCCTGGGTTAAGAGTAGAAGAAGATTCAGTTACAATCATCACAGATACTGCAGTAAGTGATGTCAATCGTTTGACGCTATGAAATGTCAACAAAGCTTTTGTCAAAGCAGCCAATAAACGCGAACGTGTCCATCAATACCTTCATAGTACTTATCTTGAAATTGTGCAATAGCCGCGTTCAAAAAACAAACATAAATGTGTCAGAATTACAAAAAATATATACTTTTCAGTGTTTGAATGAAATGATATGTTTTTTTGAAGAAAGGCCAACTCGGTACAGGGGGTAGAGAGGTGTCGCAGAACATTGGGGTTTGGAGGATAACAAAATACGAAGTTGGATCATTATTCTTTTTGCACATAAAATTTTCGAACAATTTAAAGTAGAATTTTATGATATTGTTACTGTAGATGCTATGAAATTCAAGGAGAATTCATTGGAGGCCTCGGGAATTCCACG
>JAAAQI020161672.1:0-24653 GCA_011800005.2 Stichodactyla mertensii | reverse complement strand
TATATAATAAACAGAAAAATACATGGACGCTTGGAGATATGGAATTTATCTTCTCATGTTCAAATTTGATATCTCACTCATTCGCTGCGCTCACTCATGAGATATCAAATTCAACACTCGAAGATAGATTCCATATCTCCGCGCGCCCATGTATTATTCTCTATATAAAGCTTAAAATACGGATTGCATGAAGGAGACGTGATATTATTACGTATAGCTTCTTACGGTAATGACGTCTTGTTGTCTTAAGTCATTGGATTCAACTCGTCTTCGCTTAATGGTTGTATTATCGTTGTTGTTTTGTATAGTGGATTAGGCAACATGTCTGTTAGACGGTTAAAGAATACATGGGACAGACTACCGACCAAATACAACAAGATGTACGAGGTAAATAGAACACTTAAGTCAGTCGATCGACCCGTCGGTCTGTCTCTACGACCACCGTCAACCACAGGGAGCCCACTTTATATCAAAGTGAAAACAAAAATTAATGCAAAGATATCGTTTTTTATTTATTTTCTGTATTCGGTCGATCTCGGACAACAAAAATAAATAAATGAATAAATAAATGAATGAATAAATAAATAATTGAAATACAATTTGTTTGGATTAAATTTTCTAATTTCACTTTTATCAAAAGTGGGCTCCCTGTGCGTCAACTTCTCCTTTTCTCCTATGTGCACGGTAGAATACCCGACTTCATTCTTTTTTTCCTTGATTTGCTACTTAGGATCTTGAAAATTTAATGGATCCTTCAAGAAGTATGTTCAAATACAGAAGTCTGTTGAACAGTGAACACGTGTCACCACCACTGGTAAGTAGCGTCACGCAGTCTCGTTTCCATTTTGCATTTTATTCAAAATCGCTCAAAGCAATGATGACTTAAATTTAATGAAATACGAACAATACTGAATAATAATGTGTAATCTTTACGAGAGAAAGCGGGTTGTATCGCAGTATCGAGTTTTTAAGGAGTTTTACAAAACTACCAAGAACTCGGTCTCTGACAACCAGGCCTGGTTAGCTTGCAATATGAGGGACACCTTGCATAAAAACAATAGCTTGTTGTCATTCTTCATATGAAATTATCCCATGAGAAATGAAAAACTATCGTGTTCATACAAAGTGCCCCTCAAATTTGATGCAAATGAGCCAAAACAAAATGCTTTATGGGTCGTAAGAAAGCAACGTACAGAACTGTCTAGAATGTTCGTTTTGGAACTAAAATAGCCTTTCTGAGAAAGGCGGAAAACGATCAAAATATTCGCAGAAACCGCAACATTTCACGTGAGATAAAGAGTATTCACTTGCTACTTTTTTCCTGTTTTCAGATTCCGTTTTTCCCCGTCATTAAACGAGATCTGACTCTGATTTACCTCAACAATAAAAGTGTCGTTGACGGACTCGTAAGTACTCCACTTTCTTATCTAACAAAAGAAAAACGTCAAACTTGGAAGCTGTCCTGACTTCAATTCATTTTATTGGAACCTTTGGCTTAATTTCATGGCCTTTGTGTGAAAAACTTCAAAGGCCCAACCGGAAATTAAGCGCAGCTATCGCTGAAGCGGTCACCATGACAACCCAGGGAAGATTTCTAGCGCGTAGAAATCCCCGCGGTTATGTAACCTCCTCGTAATCATGCTCAGGGTATTATGACCTGAACAGGAAGTCATATCGATGCACTTCTCTTTCACTTCCTGTCTACAAGCTCGAAGGGATTTTTTCGCAGGGACTGAGATACTTAACAATCTCCCGGTATTAAAGTTATGCTTAGCTTTTCACTAAAACTGCTTTAACTGCACGTTTTTCTTGTTCTGGGTATTTTTACTTCGAGCAAAAAATTTTCGAAACATAGTTTTTTGTGATGACAGGAAATGAAGTGCAAAACCAAATCGGAAGTAAATTTGCTTCGATGTCACCGATCACTAATTTCTTTCTTTCTTTCTTTCCTTTCCTTTCCTTTCCTTTCCTTCCTTTCTTTCTTTCTTTCTTTCTTTCTTTTTCTTTCTTTTTCTTTCTTTTTTTCTTTCTTTCATTTTCAGGTGAATTTCGAGAAGCTTCGTATGATAGCTAGAGAGGTTCGACAAGTTGTCAAGTGTCATTCCGTTCCTTATGTAAGTAAACTTTCTATACTGAGTAGTGAAAAAAAGTTATAAAAATAGTGTAGATTAGATTGACACTAGTGGGATACCTGTGGTAAAGTAACTCTCAAATGGTTTCCTCTGTGAACCAATTGGAATGTACAGAAAATGCTAATTATCCAATCACAAACAATTTTTTGGGGCAAGAAAAATTTACAAATCCCTTCAGTTCTCATGTTCTTTACTCATTCTAAGCTGTCACTTAATTTCTATACATTCAGGACCCAGCGACCATGTTCGAACAGAACGCCAACAGTACCTCTCAAAGTAAGACGTCACAAGTGGTTGGCATGGTAACCGGTGGTACCACGTGGGCGCGTAAATCTTTAGCACGTGACCAGAACCCAAAGAAAATGTATGAGGAGGTACGTATGCCCTGTTCTGTTTAACTAGATAATTAGAGACAGAAAAGAAATATACTCTTTTCAGAGTTGAAAGAAAGACTGGCATAGAGCACATCATTCGTATGAATGGGGAACGCTACGGCAAATTTGTAGTCGTACCGTAGCTGTACCGTGCTTTGCTGTAGCCGTAACTACGCGTTGTGATTGGATAATTACCATGAAAACGATGGGAAGCCATTTCAGTGTTACTGCATACCGTACCGTGTACGTGCTGTAAGTCGGTACCGTACGTTACCCACTCATACGATAACCATTCTTATGCGAAGCCATTTCAGTGTTACTGCATACCGTACCGTGTACGTGCTGTACGTCAGTACCAAAAGTTTCCCCACTCATACGATAACCATTCTTATGGGAAGCCATTTCAGTGTTACTGCATACCGTACGTGTACGTGCTGTAAGTCAGTACCAAAAGTTTCCCACTCATACGATAACCATTCTTATGGGAAGCCATTTCAGTATTACTGCACACCGTACCGTGTTCGTGCTGTAAGTCAGTACCAAAAGTTTCCCACTCATACGATAACCATTCTTATGGGAAGCCATTTCAGTATTACTGCACACCGTACCGTGTACGTGCTGTAAGTCAGTACCAAAAGTTTCCCACTTACACTAAAACCGCTCTATTTATCCATCGCGTTGGGAATTGTTGAACTGGATGCAGTTACGCGGGATGACGGAGCTATCAACAGTCCTACACGCTACGGACGACCATTTAATAATAATAATAATAATAATAAATTATATTTTATATAGCGCCTAATTCCTGTAGTTCAACAGCGCTTTACAAACACTAAGGACTTAAAAATATTCTAAAATTTGACACTATCTTAATATTAGTGAATATAAAAAATACATAAATATTCTAAAAAAGCATTGTTAAAACATTTTACGTTTTTATTTATTTGAAACACTGATATAAATTTCATTTCAATAATAACACTAACAGATCACGCTTTGTTTCAGGCTGTAATGGCTCGGCGTGTCCAAAAATACCTGGACGATCTTCTCGTTATTCTAGATGAAGATAAACTACGAGAAATGTCTAACGCATGTGAACCCCCACAGGGGTCGGGTAAGTAGGGATTGTCCTGCCTGTCATGTGACCAGAGCTTCGTGATGCAAAGAATAATTTTTCCCCCCTTCAAATTCAGCTCCTCCTAGCGTCCAAACAAGACGGAAAAACTCGCCAACAACGTCACCATCAATGGGAAAAAAAGAAAAGAAAAATAACAACAGACAAGCAGGTAAAACGTCATTGTTTGCTTATAATATTGGAGCTTAGTACAGCTTATAGCTGATCTTGAATATCATCGCATTTTAACCTGATATCAAAAACAAAAGTGACGGCTGAAGCAAAATATTTATTGATAACAAAAGCGACGATAGTTCGTGTGGATTGGACAAGAAAACGTCTGAATATTCATTGTACATAGATATCCTTACATATAAGGCGTACATAGATAAAGTCACATATGCGACACATTGCTTTTGAAGACTACATATTAACTGGTGAATATTTTTTCAGAGCGTTCACCTCTTGCATCAAGGAGAGATCAAATTGCCCGTGAGTAATCAACCAGCTATCATGATGAAATAGTTTACGGAGAGGGAGGGGAGGGCGAGTGGTGTCTTAAAAACCATGGGAGGGAGGGTGCATCGTGTTTGTTCCAAACGACCGATCAATTTTTATTTATTTTTTTCCAGCGAATCGCATATCTGTTTCGTCCACGGCTAGTACGTCGTCGTCTCTCCCTGAAACGCACTCACCCAGACCGATCCACGAACCACGTAAGAACCTAGTACTTTCAATGTTAAGGTCCATACACATTAAGGGTTTTGTTCCTTCGTGTGTACTAAAGATTTCATATAGAAATGGTTGTGGCAGGAGCAGAATTTCGTCACCGGTTCATGCTCCTTGATATTAAACTGGTTAAATGTCAGCGAGCACGACCACACCATGCAGCAAGCTCTCGCAGCATGCTCTCTCGTGTTCCTAGTTGTGCAAAATGACCCGTGAACCTGCCCTCGGAGTAAGACCTTTCGTGAGTGTGGACCTGTATGAGGTTGTGTTGTGGTTTCCCGCTTCATACCTTCCTGGGAAGCAACTGAAGCATGGAGCAGAGAGTAAAGCACCTATTTTGAACAGACTTCTCCGTCGAAATCCCAACCAATCCGCTTCTAATCGTTTTGTGTTGTTGCTACAGCGGAAGACGTGTTCCATGAATCCGATTCTTCGTCTTTACGTGATGATGCACGGCTACCGACATTACCCGTTAGCACATACAGCAGTGATATTCCAATAAGATACACGCAAACACACGGTACGTAGGCAGAAATGGTTGAGGCGCTCGCTTCTTAACTCAGTTGATGCTGGCCAAAAACAGTGACAATGTTTCCGTGACAGAAAGGGGACAGTCTACAGAGCACGCAGTTGATGTAATATCTTCATAAAATACAGTGAACAACACATAATACAAAGGATAGAACGACAATAGACCACAAGAGATTTTATGAATATATTACATCAACTGAGTGCTCTGTAGATTTTACCAAGAGAAAGTGACAGTGTTACCGCATAAGAACAGAACTAGTTACGTAACGTACCTAGGTTCAAGCGTTTACTTTACAACTGTGATTCGCGGTCGATGACCAAAATCGGCGTCACGGCCATGAATAGCTGTTGTGGGTTCTTTCTCTCGCTGTGGGAATCTTTCGTTTCGAATCTTTCGGGAATCGTTCGCTTCTAATCTTGCTTTCTTTGTAAAATTCAATATACTTGACTCAGCATTTATGAAAACCAATCTTAGCTCTCTGGACTAGCTTTTCTTAGTTTTCTACTTTAAGAATCTTTGTGAAAGGAAAATTTAAGACGCAAATAGATGAAAAAGGCGCCCGCAAATATTACAGGAAGAGAAGAGTAGTATACTAAGAGGGAAAAGACACCTTATTGTAAAGGATGTAAACCTATTGACCAGCTGTTTATTTCTTGTTCACAGAACGTATAGAAACAAGACGAAATAGATACGATTATACAGGTAAGAAAACAAACGTGAAAATGCTCGATGATATTGGCACGTTGTGACTCGTGAAGCCGGGATAGTCTTGCCTGGTCTTGATTTCGTCTCTTTTTCAGTTGTCAGACTTTTGAAATCATTACTTTGCGGCAAGAATAAGATTAAACGATAGAAAAAATGGAAAGAAAATTTTTAAATCTCAAAGTTCTTACACCGTTAAGTCTGAAGACCAACTCAGTACCAGAATACAAACAAATAACTAGCAAGTAAACTAGTATACACTGCGCTTTCCGGTGTAGAAAAACCAATCAACTAGAATATAACTAACCGTTTAAACACTTTATTGTAGCTTTTATTCAACCAAGGTCAAAAATTTAATTCAGTTTTTCAATTTGATTTTTTTTTTTATTAGATGGCGCAGAGAGTTACGAGTATTCCTACCCTGGACCATACCAGGATGAAAACTTAAACGCAGGTATGTACTTTAATTAGTGGATAAAATAACAAAACTCTTCTCTCGTTCGTTATATCTAGCTTTCTCTTATCCCGTTGTAGCAATAAATAACTAGATCTTTAGGGAATGATATTTTTCCCACTTCAAACCTCTTGGAAATAAGATTGTTGTGCTTCAAATTTCTTCACACTTGTCCTGCTAGCAGTTTATTCACAGAAGGATGGAAAGTAACTGTAGTCGATTCATCCTTCGCAGGATGGTCATAATGGATATCCTCAATCATCGTTAGCAAAAATTTCAGCTCTTGAAATAATGGCACGTGGTTTGAAATTATTTCAAAGAGCTACGCCCAAGTAGTGCCAACTGAAATGGTACCACAGGGTATTCCCGCGTTGATCAGTTATAATCATTGCGTAATTAATGCTCAAAAGTAATCCATTAATGGCAAAAATATTTCATTAATATATTGTTAATACCTTGTTTTTTAAGGATCTTACCACCGAGGTCGGTACAAATACCAGCACCCTCCTAAGTACACAGTCGAATATATCCAAGACTATGATGGTAAGTAGCACTGACAAGTACCGTGAAATATTTGGAGAAATATTTCAAAAATGAAATACAATACTGACGAAAGATTAGGTTAGCAGGAACTGAAGATTTAACGATTTTATTCAAGCTCTGAAGTAGTTAGTAGTCTAGGAACTATTTGTACCTAATTCCATGGTTTTCTTTAGTTTTCTTTTGACTTTGAAACCGGGCTTTCAAATTTCATTTTATTATGCTGGCTTTGTAGTAGTTTTATTTGAAAGAGAACTATAGTGGCAGCCCGGCGAAGAATTGTTTTCCTGCTAAATATGGTCACCAGTCGTAAAATTCTGATTAAGGTTTTTGCCTAAAAAGGCAAGCATTTGTCTTCGTTTTTTCTGTAGTTGTTGCTGTTTAAGCAAGGCAGATTATTACGTTTGGAGGAGGCAGGACGCATTAGTGTGGGAGGCACAAGTCATGTGGTTAAAGCAATCGCCTCTCACTACTGTGACCCATATTTCAATGCTTTTATTTGCGTCATTAACCTTGTTATTCTAAGTTAAGAATTCTACATTAGTTTTATTTTTATTCGAGAGTATTTTCCTCGTGTTCTCCGCTCAAAACGAAGGCCAGTATTAGTCTCTAAATTCGGTGCTTAGGACTTTTTAAATTACCTACCTATTCTCTAGATCTTTTGGAGGTCAGCTGGGAGCGAAACGAGACGCATTAATAAGAGGGTTGATAAAAGTTTGGTTTGTCGTTCAAAAAACAGCGACAAATCAATAACGGTTCGCCCATGAAAAGCGCGCACGTTGCCCAGTTAAACCACGCGGTATATTTATTATAATTCGCGAAACTTTCGATAGTTTTAGATAGTTTTACGTTTCGTTAATATTTGAGAATTTTTTGTGCTTTTGAATTTGGTCATAGTAAATAAGAATAAAGACAACATTACCTTAACAAACCATCTTTTTTTCCACAGATTCAGAAGAAGGACAGGTATCAGCCGTTTAGCCTCTAGCAAACTGAATCAATAATAAAAATATCGCGGACTACATGCAACATTTTAGATTTCAAAAATCCTGTTTTAACCGCTGGTTTTTCACCAGCTCTAAATCTAAGCTCCCTTGACTTCATAGTTCTTAACAATCTAGTTGAAAAACGAACAGATTATCCTAAAAATAGCGACGTGATAAAACATCGTTCAAAGTGAAACCCTCTGTAGACTGATTCTAATACCTAAACCAATCCACTCTCTGAATATCATAGACACTGAAAGTAATGACAAGAGTTAATGATACTAACCAAAAGAGCCATATATTTTTATTTTATTATTATTATTATTATTATTATTATTAGAATAATATTAGTGCTATTACTAGAATTGTGGTGATATACATTTTTCTTTTATGAACAAAATGTGTTTCGTATTAAACTGTAAATACTCTGTCAAATCAAATCAAACTCCACATTAAAAATCATTTTTTAATAAAGTTGTCTGCAGTCATTTTTTTGACATATTTTCTGTTTCTCACGTGTTTTGTGGCATTTGGGCTGCTTTCGTTTTCGCGCCTATTTTTCATTAATTGTGTCTTAATATTCCCGGGTTGGGCTTCAGAAAGTACTGATTTTGTGGCAGTTTTGAGCAGGCTAGCCTTGAGTAGAGAGGATTTATTATAAATTGGGGGAGTTGAATTTTGAAAACTTTCGGTTGAGATGAAAGACGGTAATGGGAAGCCATTGCAATGCCGCACTAACGAGAACAGCAGAAAACCATTTTACTGTCATAGTATGCTCGCTCGCTTAGATAATCAAATATCGCACGATTCCAGCTTCTTTAGATTCTACAAATAACGACATCGTAAATTAAACGCTTAAGAAAACAAGTATCATATTTCTGTAAATTGTTTAAAAAACGAAAAGAAAGGATTAAAAAGGTTCGTGACTCATATAAGTTCTGTTCTCGGTCGGGGGATTCCCCCAAAGTATGTTTTGAGTTTCTTAAAAGTTGACGCGATAACCACTGGCAGGAGAGGCAATATTCTGCATTACGCTCCTCTATATCCCTGTGTTTCGTAGCCATTTTATTACAGAGCTTTGTTTTGAGAATTTTAGTTTCACTTCTCATGTTATATTTTGTTATTGTAATTGTTGTTATTTATGTTATACGCTGAATCTAGTATTGTGGCTATGTTTGTTGATATTACCGAACAGCAGTCGCGGATTTAGGGATAACGTGTTGGGAGGTGTACATCCCTCTTAGGAAAGGAAGATCCGCCCCGTAAATTTTCTCTTTTTGATATTTGTCATACATAGTTGTATGTACACATTGTTAGTGTATATACTCATTTCAATAAAGTTAGTCACCAAACACCTAGAAAGCTGAGACTGCGGAGAATGATGGAAAATATTTTATAACCAACAAGTAAAGATTTTTGATACAAACTTCAGCTTGAGAATGCTATCAGGAGTTTAAAATGTAACTGATAAAGGACTTTGAGTCCATCAGCAGTTATCAAAAGGTGGAAGCATGTTATATGTATATCTACCCACAATCCTTGTCAGTCTCAGCTTTGTAGCTTTTCGTGTGACACACTTCACTACAGTTTCCAACACTTCAGTGTTAATAACGTTGGATACAGTGTCATCTAATATCCGGACATGACGTAGTAATGTCTAGTCATTTCACAATTTATTAACAGTCCTGGATCGCTAAAAGCATCATTCAATTCACTCTTAGCTTAATATTCTGGTTCAATGCATTTCTTCTGGACTGGCAGTGCACAGACCAATTGACTCTGTCATCACATGACGTAAAAATGAAATTATGGTTCTAAACTTAGCAACGCCCTGCTTGACTTTAAGTGGCTCGAAGTCCAGATTAAACAAAATGTTTCAAAAGTACAAAAACTTTGTACAATGATCTAGTCCCCAAGATAAAAAAATTTGCACCCATTGATAAACATCCGGTATTTTTTGCTAAACCCTAAAAACGCGTCGAGTTTGCCAGTTCAAAAAGTGCTTTCTTGCTCTTTTTTAAGATTTGCAGTTCAGCAACGCGAATTTATCTGCACCGCATACCTTAGTGACAGGAAGCCAGTTTCAACAAGAGCGTAAATTTCTTTAAATACCTCTGATAACTTTAATAAACTCCAAGCGCCCTGCACCAAACGAATCCAACTCACACTTGAAGGGAATATTCCCTTTTCCTAAAAATAACTCTCTCAACCGGAAACATTACATCATCGTTCAAAACTGATCACATGATATATTTGACCAATCAGAGAGTGTATATTGATATGGGGAAGTCCCCGGGACATTCCCTTACGGCGAACGGTTTGTGTTCAGTAGATTAGAGTTTCGCTTTCCCCATAGAGGAAGCTTAGTTTGTCTTTTTAAGCTAGTGCAAGCCACGGGTTTGTCATTCGTAGGATTCACTGATCAACACTCTAAGGTATGAGGAATTTGGATTTGAAATCAGGTGGTTTTTTCGGCGTTTGTTTTGCTCGCTTACACGCACACGTACCCTGGAACGTTTAATCAGCCACCATTTCCTTCTACTTTATTCGTATTTTTCTCGGAATTTCTTTCTAATTTCGCTTACAAATTCGC
This sequence comes from Stichodactyla mertensii, assembly GCA_011800005.2. Classification (NCBI taxonomy): domain Eukaryota; kingdom Metazoa; phylum Cnidaria; class Anthozoa; order Actiniaria; family Stichodactylidae; genus Stichodactyla; species Stichodactyla mertensii. The sequence continues at coordinate 14,497 of JAAAQI020161672.1, read as the reverse complement.
TCCAAAAGTCAACTTAGATCTTTGCTTTCGTAACTGGAAAAATATCGAAAGCGTTGGTCATGAGTATTAGAGGTCTTGCGTGGTTGATGGACTCCAAAGAGCTTCTTTCTTCAAACTTTATTTTGGAGGTCGTTTCACACTACACTCAAAATTTGTACAACTTTTTGTATGATTTCATGACTCTCTTTGATTTGCTTGTATTCCCACGAGATATCAATACCTATATTTCCACATTCTCGTAGTTATAGTTCACTTTGATCACAGATTAGTGGACGCTTAACTAGTACTTTTGAGTTGGCTTTTTCACTGATAAAAAACTAAACTTAAAAGCTTAAACGAAATAATTGAATTTAATACTAGAAGGATGATAAGATTTTAGTCTTTCTGAACCTTTGAATTTTTGAATTGACTTTTACATTTGAAGTTCAAAACTTTTACAGTTGGATAATGAACAGAATCGTGACTTGAATGCTTCTTCACTACAACTGTGAGCCTTACCTTACAGTGAAGCCTATAGCTGGCTGTATCTGAAAATATTTTACATACATACCTTGGTCAAGCTGTTTGAAGGCTATCATAGTACTATGTTGATATAGTGCTGTGTATGGGCACGAGCCATACAGTGATCTAACGATAACATTTACCATATACCATATCTTATCTGAAGTTAGTTCTAAGGTAAAACACGCACTACTCCTTCTTTACGAGAACTGATGCAAGGAGTTGTAATGTAAGCTAAGATAAGCTGAATGACATGTAAACCAGTATTAGATATTGATTTATATACTTCAATTAATATTATACTATTTTTATACTCATTTGATTTCCAGGTGGCAATAAAACAGGAAAGATTACCTTATTGAATCACTCATAGAATACTCCAAAAGGTTGCTATTAAAAGCTACAGCCATGACGCAGTCTGAACAACAGGTTGGGAGTACGTTAACTGAGAGTATGCTCCATGAGATAATGACACCTGGTTTTTTACCTGATATATCAGCACTGAATGTTCAGATGCAAGGCACTTATGATGGTAAATTGTCTACTATACTAGCATATAAACTATCATTATTTTATGGTCATTCAGTTAATATATACTTAAGTAAGAGTCACTATCCAACATGTTTTCAGGTTGCAGGGTACAGTGATAATTTAAAACAGTTTATATAGCTCACATTTCTCTGTGACGGTTACAAAGAAATCGAAACAAGCATGTGAAGTCACTGGAGTTTTTCCTGCACAAGAACCTTACACATGTTAATGTACATTTCTTGACATTGGGTGTGGTTATTCATTTGGACTCTATTGTTTTTGAGTTTAGCTGAGATTTTTGCTAATTCAAAAACAATAGAGTGGCAACGAATTAACTTACTTAAATGTCAAGAAATGTACATTAGCATGTGTAAGGTTCTTGCGTGGAAAAACTCTACTGAGGATTAAACAATTGATGGAACAGCTTATGAAATATTACATATACACTCACTTCTCATGTCATTGAAGGTCAAGCTAGAACTTTCTGCTTACCTAATTTAGCTTATCACCACAAAATCCTAAAAGACAAAGCTTTACTAAGCTACATGTAAACTATCTTTAAATTATTCTACAGGCCCATATTTAGAGATACTTGAACAGCCTAAATCAGTAAGTATCCACTTGTTAATCCTTTAATCCAACTGAAATGTGCTCATGACAGATTAATTCAGTGCTAATAGCTGTCTTTTTACATCTTTTATTGTGTATTTGTTCAGCGTGGATTCAGGTTTAGATATCCTTGTGAAGGACCATCACATGGAGGACTTCCTGGGGAATTTTCCAACTCTAAAACGAAGTCTTATCCCTCTGTACAGGTACGGAAACTGTTAGTTTGATAGATATTTAAGAAACTCTTAAATTTATTTAAGATTTCATAGCACCAGTAAATGAAATAGAAAAACATCAAATTCAAGATGTGAACTAATGATATCTTAAATTTGGCTTTTGTGTTTAGCTTAATAACTACCATGGAGCATGTCGGATAGTGGTTTCCTTAGTAACTGAAGAGGAACCACATATGCCTCATGCGCACAGTCTTACTGGTAAGAACGCCAGTAAGGAGGGCATTGTGACGGTACAGATTGGACCAGAGCAAGGCATGACAGCCAGGTACTGAAATGAATTTTTAAAATATTTAACAACTTTATAATGGTTTCTAGTGGTATATCCTCTTATTTTCCATGGTTTGCATCATTAAATGGTCAAAATTGTTGTGGAGTCACTAGGAGAAGCTGAGCTGATTGACATTGTTTGTTGTAAAAAGTTGCTCAGTAGCCAAAACAACCTTTAGCTATACACTGCACTTGTGTACAGAGGAACTGTTTCTGCCCTGTTTACAAAGTTAATTAATTTTATTTTCTTATTTTCTCAAAGTTTTCCAAATCTGGGAATTCAACACGTGACAAGGAAGGCTGTCTCACGAACATTATTAGAAAGATATACCAAAATGCAAGAACTACAGACAAAAACCATGACTGCATTAGGTGCAACAAACAATGACCCAGCAGCATTGTTTGGTATTTCTGGACTAGGTCATCAACCCATTCCTGGCGATAGTAAAGCATTTGACAAAAATCTTGCAATGGCTGTTGCCGGTAAGTGAAAGTAATCTTGTAATTTTACTAAGGTGTTGTGATGATCCAGGGCTTGAAGTTAACTTTTTAGTCCACTAGCAAAGTGTGGCTAGTAAGATTTCCTTGTACTAGCAAAGTGGCAAAGTGTTTGCTAGTGCATATTCTTTTCACTCGCAAATTTCCAAAAAGCGCTAGCATTTTGCGAGTATGTGAACGTTAATTTCAAGCCCTGTGATCCAAATCTAAATGTTCAAAAATGCTCCTTTCAGATGATGAAGCAAAGAAGATTCGTAAAATGGTAGAGGACCAAGCCAAGAGTATGAACCTTAGTGCCGTTAGGCTTTGTTTTCAAGCATATCTACCAGATCAAAATGGAAATTTCACAAAACCTTTAAAACCCTGCATATCAAATTCGGTATATGACTCAAGTAAGTCAGTGTTATAACACTTGCTTTAACCTTCTTATACCTTAACTATAAAAGTTCTTAGAACTGTTAACAAGCATATATGAACTAAATTATTATTATTGATTATCAATTTTTAGAAGCACCATCATCATGCCAACTCAAGATTTGCAGAATGGACAAGAATTCAGGTTGTGTGACAGGAGGAGATGAGGTGTATCTGTTGTGTGATAGAGTACAAAAAGGTAGGCATGATTAGAACCTAAAAATTATATTTTGATTAAAGAACTAATTTGTTTGGCAATAATTTGATACAAAAACTAGAAGATGGCAAAGGAGTTTTTGATTTCAGTTACCAGTGAATAAACTTGGTGATTTTGTTGGAATTCGCTGCTATTGTCTTTATATTTCATAAATTATTATCTTGGTTTATAGAGGATATTGAAGTTCGTTTCTATGAGTGTTCTGAGGAAGGCAAACAAGTATGGGAAGATTTGGGAACTTTTGCTCCTTCTGACGTCCACAGACAGGTTTGTTCATCAGGATTGGCTTTTAATTCTGAATCATCATCATCAATACTATCCTCTACCTGCTTGATCATCATCATTAACATTAGCACCCTCACAATCACATCACCACTACGATCATTATCATCACCATCCTCATCACCAACACTGCTATCAAAACCATCATTGCCATTATCAACAATAACCATCCTCACTATCACCATCATTACAATCATCCTCATCAACAATCGTTATCATCAACAATCATCAACAATCATCATAATCAGAACCATCAACACCACTAACCATCATTATCATCACACAAATCACTCCCTTAAACACCCCATCCCTACAGTCCATTGCACTTAGATTCCAAGCCTAAAGATTCTGTACACATTTTATCTCAAATTATATTTTGTATTTCTCTAGTTTGCAATAGTGTTCAAGACCCCTCCATACTGGAATGTTGCAGTGGAAAGACCTGTTAAAGTTTTCTGTGAGCTGAGGCGAAAGTCTGACAAAGAAACAAGTGAGCCAATGGAGTTTACATACACCCCACAGCTTTTTGGTAAGAATTCTTCAATTCCATTGCTAGTGCTCATTATATTTTCCTGCTTTCATCACATCTCTTTCATCTTTTGTTCATTCCTTCCTTTCTTCCTTTCACATAACTGCAATTACTTTTTTCCCTTATTGATTTTACATGTACTTATAAAAGCAGTCTTTTTGACATTTTGACATGTTTACATAACTACCTTTACTAACATTTCAGACCAGGAACAGATTGGTGCAAAGCGTCGTAAAAAGATACCCCATTTTTCGGAATACTTTCAAGGGCCATCAGGCGGTGCCGCAGGAGGAGCTGGTGGTATTGGTGGTGGTGGTGATACAACTGGGTTCGCATTCAATTTTGGTGGTGGTGGTTTTACCCTCACTGGGATTGGCCTTCCAAGTGGCACAACTGACCATTCACAGGGTACGTAATGTAGGATTACTAGAGCGAGGAACTTGCATTGATGTAGCTTTATTCGTGCATTGAAATATCACAAGCTAAGAAGACATTCTCTGATGCTGGCATTTGCACAGATTGAAAGGAATATTAATGGACTTCTTTCATGATGAAAATAAGTAATATGATGACTGAGTTATCATGAGTTAAGTCAACATTAAACATAAAAAATCCCTGTGGGCGCACAATAAACAGATGGTTACTAAGAGCAGTGTTAACACTAGAACCAGGTCAGAACAACAGAATAGTTGGGTACATAAAATGTACATGTATGCAGTAGAATTTCTTATAATCAGATCCCAGTCCTATGTAGTATTCAGGCCCTGCCCACACATAGCCAGAATTTTTTTGCAACTTTGTCTTTGCTTATCACCAAAGATACAAATTTTCAAAAATATTTTCCAAATCAAAATTTTTAAAAACACTGGCTCATCATTTGTGTGTGGGATGCTTGAAACTGGTATAAGCTGGAATGATGATGTGTAGTGCATACTCTGTAAAGACTAGTGTTTTCAGTTTTTTAGCATTCTTTTGTGGATAAGGCAAAATGATGCAGATACGCTGCATGTGGATGAGGATTTTTTGAAAGCAGAGAAAAATATATTTGCATTTTTAAAATGAAAATGGATATGTGTGGATGGGGTCTGAAATAAAAAGACAAATCAAGAGAGTTCTAGAAACATGTCTACAATCATCCAGTTTCGTGCATAATAAGTTAAAAGAATCAGCATCTTGATACAACAACAAAGAAAGAAATTCCAGTTGAGTTCCAAAACCATCAAGACTCCTGCAAAGACTTCAACTTATAAAGAGAGAAGATAAAAAATACTTCTCAAGAACCACAAGGATGAAGTAAAATTTAATTAACTTATGGACGAGTTTGACACCACAATGCTTGGTACTATGTCAAAATACCATTCAAATTAAACAGCTACTTATAAGACCTAGATATCTCAGAAATACAAAAGTAATCAGCTTTTCAGAAGTAATAACAACATTTTGACTGTTCTATTTAAGTTTAATAAATAAATTTACTTGTGGAGATAGAATAGAGTTGAACTGGAATGCCAGACTTCCTATGTAATGGACCTTACATTCCTCTTATACAGTAGTTCACATCTTAATGCCATTGCTATTTCTAAAGAAATGTTCAAATATAAAACCAGGAGCTAAAGCAGTGGAGCAGCAGTGAAGGTGGTGCTCTTATGATATTTCTAGGGGAGAGCAAGGTCTATTTCTGTGTCGGCCTCTGAAAAGAGTGGATTTCATGATTTACAGGCACAACCACATGAAATCTGTTTTTATCAGAATGAAATGCGATTCAACTCTTTAATCAGCTCATGACGAGTTAAAATGCTGTACATATGATTATTAAGAACAGCATTGTTGTATTCAGAGGAGTACGTGATATAATGTCCTGTATATTACAGATTATTTTTTTATTAAACATTTTTATGTTGAGCGTGGTTTTGAGCATTTTTACAAACATTACTTTGTACTTCAGGTAATTGCACTTGTATATATATAACAAATAAAAGCTTTCAAATATTACATGTGGTCAATTTCTTGTTTTCTACCTTGTTTTAAAGGTAAAGTGTAGTGTTTTGATCATGCATATCCTGATAAAATACATTCAGGGATATACAGTTAATAGTTTATTATGACAGTAATGAATGATTCAAAACCTGAAAAAAGAGAATTTGTACACAGCAAACCTCTATTTTTATGGAAGACCCAGGGAAATGAGGGTCTCAGGTACCCAGAAGAGGAGGCTTGTGAATGTACTAAATAATGGATACACCCTTGGCATGATGAAACTAGACTCTGTTGCAGAAGTTCAAGGGAATGTTGAAGAACTTCTCATGAGGTAACTTTATGAGGATGCTTGTACAATAGATGCAGATACTTTAATGTCCTTGCAATGATACAACCTCAAAGAATTAACTTAGTAACCTTAAAACTAGTGTTTGCTTAAAGTAACCATCTGCCACAAATTAAATTATACTGTTAAACCTCAGTTTGGGCATAATGTTTTCCCATTTCAGACCACCTGTTATCCTCTTGGAAATAGATTTTTTTGTTTGAGGCTCATCCATATTAATGTATCTTGTCATGCACTTCCAAGAAACAAAGAAATGAAACCTAAAGGCTGATTTTCTGACTTGCGTCGGAATCAGAATCGGAGTTGGAATCGGAGTCATAAGCAGCTTAAGACGAAGTGAAAACCAGAAAACGGAGTCGGAATCAGAGTCATAAGCGTGTCAGAATCGGAATCGGAAGGATCGGAAGGTTTCCATTTTCTTCCGATTCCGATTCCGACTCCGATCCTTACGATAAGTGAAAACCAGAATATCGGAATCGGAAGTAGAAGCAGAAGCAGACAACCAAACACAATGGTTTCTCCAGGCCCTCTCTAATACAAAAAACATCTAATCGAGGCTTCTGCTTCCGATTCCGCTTATGATGATTGATTTTCACTTTTATGAACTGCTTATGACTCCAATTCCGACTCCAATTCCGATTCCGACGCAAGTGAAAACCAGGCTTAAGGGAGTGACACATGGTCTGAAATGGGAAAACCTTAACACCAAACCAAAATGCAATGAGGTCTATTGACTGTTTTGCCAATTCAAACCATATGCCATCCCCTTGACTATTATTACTTTGATTCCTGGAATATAATTGAATGAGATAATTTGTTAAGTATGGATAAAAATCAAATAAAGGTTGGGAAAACATAAGACCCTAGTGTTTTAGCTCAGTTACTACAAACCTTCAAGTCACAAGTCACACTGTTGCTTCTTCCTGTTGGTGTGTGGTATTCTCAACACTAGCAGCTAAGATGATCCTTTTTTGTTCCAGGTGGTATTCAGCAGGCAGTATCTCCCTCTGGTACCCAGCCCTCTGCAGAGATGCTGAAAGAGTTGGCATGGGCTGTAGCTGAATATACCTCAAGCACAATGAGAGATTATGCCTCTACAGGTGATGCTCGCTACCTCCTTGCCATTCAGCGTCAATTGACTGCAGTACAAAATGATGATGGTGATACGTGAGTAATGATTTGATCTTTTTCTAATAACAACAAGAGTATGTCAAACAAAAACCCCTATAAAGCTGCACTCACCACCTCACTTGCAAGCTCATTGGAAACAGTTTTTATTATATTTGATATGTAAATCATCAGTCTGATGCATAATCATTTGTTTTTGTTTCTAACTCTTTTTCTTTTGTTGCTTCATCTAGTGCACTTCATCTCGCAGTCATCAACTGCCAATTTCATGCTACAGAGAGTCTTATATCAGTGATGAAAGACTTACCGGGGGATCTCATTAATATGTACAACTACCTGAGACAGGTACATCAGTTGAAACATCCTTCAATTGGTTTTCATCCACATTCTTAATGCACTGTTGCTTGCCCTCCAGCTGTCAAGTACTGCCTGCTGCCTTAGATAGTTGTCCTACCAGTCATCTTTGTGTGCTCCCTGTGTTAATTTAACCTGGTTTCCCTATTTTGGCTGAGAAGTCCATGCACTGTGCATTTCCATCCTAACTGTCCAGGAAGTACTGATTGCTACATATACCTTTGTTGTCCTACCAGTCTGTTTGTGTGCTCCCTGCTTTCCCTGTTTTGTCCCAGGCACAGTCCAATCCTGTTATCCCTGTTCTCTGCTATAGCTTGGTGTTAGTTATCCCAGCACTGTCATGGCAATTGTTTTAACTCCATATTTTAACTACATGATTTCTTTTAACCTCTCTCAGTCTGCACTTCACCTGGCAGTTCTAACAAAACAACCTGTTGCAACTGAATGCTTACTCAGAGGTAATGCCAATCCTACTTCCTGTGATCGTCATGGCAACACTCCTGTGCACATTGCATGTGCTCAAGGTGATATTGGATGTTTAAAAGTTTTACTTGATAAAAAGCTACGCAAGGATTCTGATGATTTTCCTGAAATCCATTGGCAAAACTATGATGGTAGGTAGCAAGTTGTTTTATTCAGTAAAAATGCATTTGTTAAGATAAAATTGCAAGCAAGCATTACCCATTACTGTTAAACAGAATAATGATACTCAAGGGGAGAACACATGATCTTAAAAAAAGAGGTCTCGAGTCCTGTCCCACAGAGCTCATTGTTTACATTTACATCAATGCTCTTAGGTTTCACTCCATTGCATCTTGGTGTCATGAAGGGCAACAGGGAAATCATCAAACATCTCCTGTCAGCTGGAGCCAATGTCGAAGCAAAGGTACATCCAAAAAGAATTATGTTTCAACAGCATAAACAGCTGTTTTACTCACAACTTTTACAACCTACCTTCAACCTAGCTCTACGTATATTCATTAATCAACTCCTAATGCCTTCCTCAGACATATCTTTTGAACTGTTTTTGGACTGGCATGTATTTTGTCAGTTCTGTTGAAAAGAGCAGAAGGTTAATGGGAAAAGAATTGTTCTCATTTAGTTATTCCCACTCCAATCAGTATTGTATGTTTCCCAATTATGAGAAAACTGCTCTATGTCCTCTTATTTCAGGATGGCACATGTGGACGTACTCCTCTTCATCTTGCCATAGAAAACAATAATTTAGCTATTGCTGGGTTTTTGATTCTAGAGGTGAGAAATCAAAGTCCCAGAAAGGGTCAACAATACTCCAGTTTCAAGTTCTCTGTTGCTCAGTGTTAGCCTCATTTCAATGTTAAAATATTCACAAATACCAACAGTAAAGTAAAGAATACACAACTTCAACAATACAAACACTTTGAAATTCCACAGACCTTCACTGAGGCATGTGAATATTCTACACAAATACGAGGCTAACACAGAGCAACAGGGAACTTGAAACTGGAGTATTGGCAGCAAGTTCAATTTCTTGCACAAGTCATCCAGTTTATCATTGAATCAGTAGTAACTCTGATCAGCCAATCAGCAGCTGATTTAACACTGCTCTCCACCAATCAGCAGCTGATATAGAACGTACATTCTCAAATTGTTTGTCATAGAAAAATTCTCTAATTTTGAACTCACACTACATCTGCACCTTGCTATCTTCTAGATAAGTCTTCCCTATCCAAATTCTGTCTATATCTTGCAGGCCAAGTGTGATGTAGACTCATATAACCTTGATGACAACACACCCCTCCATATCGCTGCTGGCCGTGGACTTGAAGGAATGACAGCATTGTTAGTTGCAGCTGGGGCTGATACCATGGAAACAAACAGTGAAGATGAGACCCCTTATTCCCTGGCCAGTACTGCTGAGGTATGTTTAGAGTACCAAAACTATTTTTGCTGGTGGTTGCGAGATGTAGATGTGGAAATATCAGTTATTTGAAGTCAAATGTATGTTTTGGATGCAGTTTAGTTCATTTAATTATAAAAAATTATATCATTTACACAGGTCAAAAAGATCCTTGCTGATGAAGAAGAGATACCATCAGCTTTTGATGATATAAAAATACCAGGTAAACCTGAACTTCAGTAGTTTATGAAAGAAGTACATGTAATTCTCCATCCATATTTAACCATAAACATCACTCTGTCTTTCTATATCTCAGTTGTTTAGCAGATGACCATCTCATCCATCCATCCATTCATCCATCTACCCATCATGCCAGCCATCCCATCCATTCATGCCTTCCATCTATTCATCCCATTCTTTCCCGTCCCATTTTTCTTCCAGAAGTGGAAATCAAAAACATGGCGGCTGAGGTCAATGCGTCTGTCAGTAGCAGAACTCAACCAGGTACTCAACCTTTTATTTACGCTGCTTCTTCCCGGCTGTTTTTCACAATTTTTTATGTCTTACCCCTTCTGTAGAAACAGCAAGGCTGGTGACGTCTGATAACTATGGCAACAAGAAAGGCATACATACTGTGAAGGCCATGATGGACCATGAAGACTCGGGTGTTGAGGGAGACTCAGGATTTGGGTCCCATTCAGTTTCAGCTTCAAGAAGCGAAGGTACATCTGGAGCAGATTTTCCTATGCACTTGTAGAGCCGTGCCGTGACAGCTCCAGCATTTTGATTGGCTGATTTCGCACGCCATCGTCATCGTTTCGCTCTCAGTTGTCGCGCAAGAGCGGAAAAAAAGCGCGATTTGGTAATAATGTTTCACAGGTTTGTTAAAACTGACGGCGAGATCTTTTTGTTTCTCATAGACTCGTTTCCATTTTCTTCGCATCCGGACAAAACGTTTCATCCAGTGACAGAGCACGAGCCTCGCCTTCAAGCTCACGATAATCACCCAGTAAAATGGGCTCACTGACATCACATCTAACTAACCAATCAATGACGCCACAGCCAGCCAATTAGATGAATTTTTCATTCCTGTAGTGGTCACTTTTCACTCAATCACGACCAGCCAATGAAATTGGTTCACCAGCCTTAAATTGACATCACCATGGAAACCAAGGCTCACTGCAACGGCCAAACGATATAATGGAGCGTTGCTTTGTTCGCTCGTATTACTTTCCATTGATCGTTTCAATAGTAAAACCAAAAAAGTTACCTTTTATTTATAGAATACCTTATTCTGGGGTGGAGCTGGGGTATTTGTAAAAACGACAAGCGCAAAACCTTCCCAAAAAGGATGGAATAAGAAGATAACAACCGAAAAACGCAACACACACGTTAGCTTTGTGTGTGTGACAGGGACCAAAATGTGAACCAATGAATTAAAAATGGAGAATTTTCTGCCTTTCCCTGATCTTTCGCCCCCTAAATCTGGACAGATTCAGTTGGGATAAATCTCGTAAAAAGCATACTGTAAATGGGTATCTTATACTTTTGGTCGTTCTTTTTGTGTGTGTGGTGTTAAACAGTCTTCATTTCAAAACAGAAGCGACCCTAAATATGAAAGAGCAATTTTAGTAAATGTTATTTTTCTGAATAGTTTTTTCTGCTTGAAAAAGTTTCATCGGATGAAACTTTGTCGAAATTAAAGCAGAATTCTCAAGAGTGGGAAACGTACTGTAGAGTGATTCTTATGGCTCATTTAGTCAAGGAGTGTGATTGGTTAGTGTGCGGTTTTGAGCATTTTAATTGGTTGAGAATGGAAGCCATTTGAGTGTCAATGTAACGCATCTCTTCTGCTACTGCTTGCTGTCTTTCTATTAGATCCGTACTAGCTCTCTCATAAGACCTACAAGTTTATAACACCAAAACCGTTGGGAACCATTTCGGCTAGTTAACTTTACAGCAAATTTGCGGGCTTAATATCAGAAATCGAAGCGCAGAACAATTACTTCAAAGCGAACAGCATCTTACCGTAGGTTCCTTGATCATTGCTCAAGCCAAGCTGTGTAGAACATGAAGTTGAAATATATAGTTTATTAGCCACAATCTCATTAAGAGTAATATTAGTCTATTACAATTAGGAATAAAATATTTATAATGTACAGTCACACTCTTTATATAATAACTATAATATATAAGAATTAAACATTGATATGAATTGTGCGTTAAGAAAGATCTCATATTAATTAGAAAAACTAACGCAGATAAATTAAAGATTAATTTTTCTAATTAATATTATCTCTAAAGTTAATCTTATAAGAAAGATCTCTTTGGTCAATACTGTTGTCATGTGACAAGTGATAATGCTTGATGTGATTTCGTGAAGAGTTACCGGAAGTGACATTTTTACCGAATTGAATTTGACTTCCGGTAGTTAATAATATCTTTAAAACTACTAATTGATATAAATGATCTAACAAATGATAGAGTTGTTTTCATTAACCCGTGAAACAAAGTGTACTAATTAGAGTGTAATAGTCAGATAGGCACAATAAAAAACAAAAGAACTTAAGTGTGATAAATCGTAATGCGCTAAAGTGTATTTCACGGGTAAATGAAAACCACTCTAATGATTAATATGCTATGAATTTAATTTCTATGTCTATCAATCTACTTTACAGTAATCTGGTTAATTATCTAAACGATATCTGTCATTTTACTCCGTGTTAGTTCAGAAATACTCTCATCAATTGGGTTTATAATCTTCAGTCGACTTGATGAAAAACTAATTGAGCTCAGTTTAGCGGCCAGTCTTGCTCTATCCTTTTTGTTACAGCATATGAAGCCACGCATGCGCCGCGAGACACGTTGTAAGGGTTTCTTTAGACGTTTGTTCAAGTATCCGTAGAGATATGGATGGACAATGCACCCAAAACATACCAGAGACATGCTGGTGATGTAAGCCACCCTTATGAACTTCCCAGTAAACATTGCGAGCACGAGACACCCGATATAGGTCACGTGACACGACGAAAATGAAACTATGGTCAGAGCAAGGACTCGTATGTTCTTCGTGAGTCTTCGTTTTCTGCTCGGAATCATTCGGCGTTCTATCGAATCTTTGCTGTAGAATTCAGCTGGTAGTTGAAAGTTGTTCTTCTTTTGCACAAAATAAGCTACTAGTACGCCATTAATAGCAAAAAAAGCCGTGAATGGGAAGCCAAGGACAGCAAACTCAAGAGCTGCTATCTCTCTCGGAAACTGAAAGCCGGAATGACACTTGAACTCCTGTAAGATGGTTGATGTTGATTGATTGATAGTCAGACTGACTGCATATAACAGAGATACGAACCACGTTACTGCCACAATGATGGTAGAATTCCTTTTGGAAAAGGTCTTAGTGTAGTTGTGCTTGAGTAAAATAACGGCGTAGCGGTTAACAGCCACGAAGAGTAACGCATACAGACTAGAACAGGTTGTCAGCTCGTTGATAAACTCTCTTACAAGACAAGCTGTTCTGTGAGAACCAATGACAAGATACCCCAGCATGATTTCTATCTGGAGTAAAGGAAAGACGACAACTCCTTGGACGATCCCACAGAAGGCAAGATTAGTGATGAAAATACTTGAAGCAACACGCAGTTTTTTGTCTCTTATAAACACGTACAATATGGCGCCGTTGGCAACGAGAGAAATGCTGAAAACCAAGGTAAGAAGGAACGAGCTTGCTCCTACTATAATCTGTGTGGTTTCCATAGCCACACGATTTATTAATTTGTGTGATATATGTGTGTCTCTATATATACTTGGTTAGATCCTTACGGCCTGGTAAGTTATCGTAAGAACTTCCAAAGCTTGGAGAGTGAAAGGTCTAAAAGCTTACGTGATGCGCTTTTATACACGGTTGCATTGAAAGGCGTGTACATCATTATCTATGCAGTGACTTATTGCATTTTTCGCACGCTCTGGGATTATCATTAGACATTTTTGTTTCACCACTATTTTCGAAATTCGTATCGTCATAAAACAATAGTTTGTGCGGAATGTGATTTCTTTTGTTGAAGCAACTAAACTCAAAACCGTATCAATCTATTCTTGATTGACAGACAAAGGAAAAATTAACATGGCGCACGAATTTCGAAAATAATGGTAAAGCATAAAAGAACTTTTTGAATGGTATAGTACAGTATCACAAAGGAGAAAAAGAGAGACAACACTAGTGTTGATTACCAAGTGATTTCGTTCTACTCAGCCGAAGAAGATTAGCCAATCAGTGAAGAGGTTGTTCGTTGATAGAACATGACGACACCTTAGGAAATCGTTTTAATTTCGATATGAATATACCTTATTCGCTTGGGCGTAATATTTTCCCAATACAGACCTCTGGGGAATAAGATTCTTTGTTTGAGGTTTATCCATGTTAATGTACTACCCAAAAACAGAAGGCATTATGGTTGTCGTGAAAGTAGAGAATAGAAACTTTTATTTTTTCTTCGCATACTGCGGTGAAAATGGCATCATTTACGCTAGAACACTACGCAAAAATCTTTTAAAATCTTTCGAGAAAAGTCTGACGAACTTCATAAGATCGCTGAAACGCTTCAATTCCATTTTGGATCTATGATACCAAAGTTAGAGCATCAAGCAATGACTCATCATCGGCTTAACGTCCTCAGTGTGGGTAGCGGATCTGGAGAGATGGATATAGAGATCTTAAAGATCCTCAGGGAAG
>JAAAQI020161561.1:1644-24660 GCA_011800005.2 Stichodactyla mertensii | reverse complement strand
CTCCCAAAGAATGTGTAGTGATTCTTTAAGTTTGAGATTAATGCCCGAGGGAGCACTATCTAAAATCTTAAAACAATTATAACATCATTCAAAAATACCTCCTTTTTCATCAAAGATGAGTATAATTATAAAACAAATCAAATCAGACTTACTTTTCTAAGAGAGGAAAGTAAACCAGAAATTCTGGACAATCTACAACACCTTCTAGATGAAAGTCATACTTGCATCCATAAAGTGGAAACTCATCCTTTTTTTCAAATTTAATTTGAAAAACATCATTACCAAATTCCAGTCCTTCGGCCTTTTTCACTCTATTACTGAAAATCAAAGCATAATTATTAGGATCTTTCAAAGATGTAGACAGCTTTTTGACATATTTCCAAATATATTAGCAGATATGATTAGGATGTTAATATAACAAGACCACATTCCAACACCTTCCTTGTTTTGGATTTATTATTTTCATGAGGTATTTCAGTACACAGGACTAACAATACAGGCCTCAACTTCTATGTCTTATGCATCTTCAGGAATTACTACCAAAACAGGTAGATTGTGAATATGAAATCCCACGTAGTAGTTGATGTTGATCACATGGTACCACACTTTGCACCGAATAGTAAGATGATGTGCTCACATTCCTGAGATAGGATCAAAACACTAGCATTGAAGAAAGATCTTTTTTTCTCACAGAAAATCATTTGAAGAAGGTCAACGTAAAATACAATGAAACAGTGTTTTAAGACAGAGATATAGCTTCCAGATTGCTCCAACTGTTGTAGAATAGCTTATTTCCACTTCTAGCTCCCGTCATGTCTTAGATGTATAACAATCAATTTTCCAAGGCTCGTAAATCTAGGAATGTGAGCACGTGCGTCTAGCTTTTCGGTGTAAAAGTGCAACACCATGTGACCAAAATTGACTGTTTCATGGGATTTTATATTCACAGTCTACCTGTTTTGGTAGTACAACTACACCTTCTCTGCTACCAGTAACCTTGTGTAGGATAGTGACCTTTTCTACTCCGACGAAGGGCGAAAGCTCGAAACGTCAGTAAAGTTAAGTATGTTTCTCTTTTTTTCACAGTGTTACAGATTTCCTTTTATTGGTTATTGCAAGAAAGGCATTGTTGACAACAGTACATTTAACTCTAGCAATGCAGGCAATACTATGAGATCCAATCACATACTAATGTTCCTGGCATTGCTTATTGAACTTTTGTCATCTGTATCACTTTATATGTAATACCAGTGATGTCATCAATAAATTTTATAACAATGTTAAAGAGTGATGTAGATATAAAAGACTTACACTAGTTCATAACCATTGGGTGTAGTTCCAATAAAATATCCACCAGGTTTTAACCTCTCACATGCATTTTTCAACATCATGTCAGCTTGTTCAAAGCTTTCAAAGGAATAATGGAAAGAAAACTGGCAACTGGCCAGATCAAACACCAAATCCTTGTCAGTGTATTGGTCAGCAAGCCTTTCCTAAAAGTAATTACAAAACCATAAGTTAAAAATGAAAAATTTATTCAAGCACTGATATTTACATAGTGTTTAATAAAACCAGCAGGAGTGTTTTATCAGGTTTTAAAACCACGAGGCGTAGCCTTGTGGTTTTAGACCTGATAAGACATGATCTGTGAGTTTATTGAACTGCTTCAAACACTCCACATAAATAAGTTCAAGTACTTAACAATATTTTGATAAAAAATGCAAAAGAAAAGCAAAATTATAGTTTGATGATAACTTTTACATCATGGGCATGCGCACTGTACAGAAAACGGCTACCACACAGGAAAAAATGTTTGGAAAACATAAGAGTGATATCAGTTTTGTCCAACAAAAGGTGTGTCAGGGTGTTTGCTTAAAGGCTCTGGTTGGTATTGGGCTTGCTTACTAAGCAATTCCAATTCCATTAATTCCATCTCCAGCCACCCAGATCGCAACAGTTCTTGTTAGATATAGAATTCTCATGTTTTGTTAATGAGTTCTATAAGTTACAAGAAACTTTATATAAAGAGTCATCTTCATTAGTATTCTTTATATTATAAAGGTTCACTTTCATTAGCATTCTTTATATAGACTTATGTAAGACTTTACTGAGTTTAAAGCCTCATGCATGTGACTGATTTGAGGCTTTTGATAGGCCCAGATGCTCATTAATTATTCATGAGTGTTTGAAGCTAATATAATAATACATTATAAAATACTTGAGATATAAAGTATGAGCTGATTGGCTGGCTACCATGTTTATATCAGAGAACATAGACATGCTCACACTAAAACAACAAAAAATATTTTATGAAAGCAAAATTCAATGATCACTTATGTGTCTGTACTGTGATATAAACACTCTGGGAGATGTAAAACACTCAGAAAGCAATAGAAACATTTGGCTATGCCTCAAGACTTGTTTATAAGCTTGATATTCTCATGCTCTACATTTCCCAGTGTGTTTATATCACAGTACAGAGACGTGTGCACATTTGATATTGCTTAAATAGAATGCTATGCATAAATTGGCAAGAGTATTGCACAAATGTGGGTTAAATTTAATGTAACTAGGCAGGTAAATGACTGGGTCTGTACACTTTGTATCACATAGTGCATTAGAAAAAAAATCTTATGATAGATTTACTATATTGTACCTATACACAAGTACGTATCCTGTAGTGTACTTTACTGTGTGCTTACTGTACCTTGCTGCAGTCAGCCACTATAAACTGAGTCTCAAAGAGAGGATCCCGATATCTTCGCTCTTCAGCAGTTTGCTTCATTTCCTTGTATCTTACTTCACATTGGTCCACAGAAACTTTAGCTATATCGGCACACACAAGCCTTCTGATTCGTCCTCTCTGCCACTTCAGGAGATCACCTCCTTTACCACAACACAGATCCAAAACATGGATATTCCTATAGTTGAATCTGAAAAAATAAACAATTTGATGATTAGAACATGTTTTTCCTCTTCATAAAAATCAACATACAGTTTGAATGTAGCATGTGCAGAATATTACATGTATATTTAAAGGCTAAGGTTTATGTAAGGAATAAAAAAGCACGTACACTTCTGGTTGCTGTGAGATGCTACAATGTAACATGTAGGCCTGCTAGAATAAAATATTTAACAACTAAGGCTTGAAATAGAAAAAAATAGCTGGGCAGTTTTTTATTTCTTGGCAGAACATGCACCTACACAGCAAAAATTCCCCTGCCACTTTGTTTCTATTTGGCAGTTTAAAATTATTTTTTTCCTGTCAGTAAACAAATTTGACCTGTATTTTGACCATTGGCAGGTCTCTATCTCAAGCCCTGTTTACTATGTTCAATTGTATAATTGCTACAAATATTTTTGTGAAAACAATATGAATGTAAAGAAGCTTGTAGTTACCTTTTAATCTTATCAAGAAACTCATTTATCATGACACTCTTGACCCAGTTATTAAAGTTGCGCATGTAGAAAATCCTGCTTTCCTTTCGGCTATCCTTTGTTCCTTCAGGATGTTCATTGTAATGCTTTGCGACTGTGTTCCCCAATGAAGCATCACCAGTGTCAGCTTTTGAATCAGCTTCTGGTTTGGCTTCCTCTTTGCTGTGTCCATTAGTGTTTTTCTCCTGTGATATCCAGATCAAGAGTTACTGTACTCAACTCCAGGAGCTGTTAACTTGAGGATAGGGTGACCTTACTGCTTAACATACTCTTTTGTTTTTAGTGTTTTGTTCTGTGCATGTTACTTCTAGTATTTTTTCTACACTAACCTCCCACATGATCTAACCTAATTACTACCCATCATTGTATCATCAGTCTAAATTACTGGATTATAGACTATGGCCCATTCTTGGTTTGGTAGCTCTTTTTTTGTCAATTTTTTTCCCCTGAAATATTTGAAAAGCATAATTATTAACTATAAATATAGCTACTGACACTTAAAAGTAGAGACTTGTAGCATTAGAGTAGTAGTAGTTTTTTATTTCAACCCGTTTCACAGAATGAGCTTGTACCCATTCAAATGTCATCAGTATTACATACCTCTCCCTCTTCTTTTGGGGCTTCAGAGTCACCTGGTTAATAACAAAAACCTATATTATTCATGGCAATTCAATTAAGGCTCAGCAAATCAATTGTGGTGTGGGGGAAAGGGGAGTTAAATGATTTATTCATGCAATATAAGCCTTTTATTCATGTGCCAACCAGAGACCAATGAGAATTTATCAGGTCTGGCATGACTTCACGTGACATTACGTAATGCCCTTTCCTGATTGGACAATACATTTTTGTAGGCAAAACAAACTTCATAATTAAGCGAGTTTGTTTTGCCTCCCAAAAGGTATTGTCCACTCAGAAAAGGGCATTACGTAGTGTCACACAAAGTCACACCAGACCTGATAAACCTTCATTGGCTGGTGAAACCATGAAAATGGTTGGCATGTTGACAAATTGATAGGAATATAATTTGTAACACTGTGGAGGGTGATTCGAAATACTGACGTTTCAGACGTTAGTCCCTCGTCGGAGTAAAGTTAAGAAAATGATGTGGACAAGGGTTTATATAGCTAATGTGGAAGGCAAATAACCAATGAGAGATAAAAGAGATGACAAAGAAAAACAAAAGGATCAAAAGTAACAATGGACTAATTAAACGAGAAGCGTTCGTTCATGCCAAGAGGATTAAGTGTGCCCAGGGTGTGAATTAGCCTCATTTCTTTAGTCTTGCAACAATCATTACTGCCGTTAATATGTGATAAGCCAAAAACAACAAAGTGAGAAAGAGAGTGGTCAGTAGAATTAAAATGACGGGAAACTGGTTTGGAAAGATCGTTTTTCTGAATATCATGGATATGATCCCTTAGATCATATCTAGACGGCAGCCAGTTTCACTGATACATAACTGGTTACAGTTAGAACACTGAATGCAATAAATGATGTTAGATGTGGTGCAATCAAAGTGATCAGAAATGTTGAAAGTGGACTTAGGTCCTGTGACAGAAGTGCGAGGAGCAACAAATGGACAAGTGTTGGCATGTTGACTTCACAATGGTTTTGCTAGTAAACATGAAGTATCACTATTACAACTGAGATGAACCTAAAGCTGTTAAACAACATACTAAAAAATACTCGATGATATTTTCACAATCTATTTAATGTCAATTTCAACAATTTGAAGCATTTAGAGTAATCTAGGTTTACATAATATAGGGATGGATCATAACATAAAGGAACTGGTTTAACTCATATATCATGAAAACTCAAAATTCAATGATGGCAGTGTTTGACCACGGTATCAGCTCATTCATTACGTGAGCTGTTGTGTTTTACTTAAATAAAAGACATTAGAAAATGTGAAATTAGATTTATAGAAGCTTAAAAGAGTAAAATACCCAATACCACGTGATGCGACCTCTAGCACAAGCACAACAAAATACTCTTACATAACTTTTCGTCTTTTGTGCTTGTCGATAAAAATAATAAACTAGGATGGTCTTACCTTCCTTAGGAGTTGTTTCAATAGTTGAGTCGTTCTGGGATTTGAGTTCTTCAGCGGTTTTTTCGCTTTCAACAGTCGAAAGTTCGGTTTTGTCTTCGACTGCCGCCATTTTGAAAAGAGGATGGAATGTCGTGAGAGACTGGGCTGCACACGTGCACAAACCACAGGAAACCCGATGAGAGCGCAGACGTCGCGGTGATCGCACACAATGAGATCTGAGTCGAGGCTCCAGGGAAACAATTAAATAATGACTATTCTTTTGTTTCCCCGGAGTCTTAATCTATATCTTATTAAGTCTGAGTGAAGTAGGGAGGAATCACATGCCTTTTATGAATATGTAATGGCAGTATTTTTGTACCATTAGCTTGAGTCTTAGAAATAAGTGACTAAGACAGCAAGTTCATTTGATGTCTCTGTGAGGGACAGTTCGTTATTAGAGGAGGGTGTGGGGTGGGCTGGTGCATTTTTATTTTGCTTCACATGGTTTCCAGTGGCCCTAATGCTGCATGTCTCAATTACGTGACCCCCCCCAAAAAAAACCAAATTAATTCAAGGACTATCACTGACAAAAAATCAAATGCACCCCCCCGCCCCAAAAAAAAGCCTGCACAATTTTTGGCAGCCCCCTTTTTTAGCTACACAAAAAGCTGACCCTCTTGTCTCCATTTGTTCCCGCTCTAAGGCTGCATTCCTTATGTATGGCTGATTTTTTTAAGGCAGGAATTCTTAAAAGTTTCCTAGAATACAAAAATTTTGCCTGCCCCCCCCGTCCCCCCCCCCAGCCATACATAATGAATGCAGCCTAAGAAAATTGTGGGACAAGACTTCCAAGGAACATTATTGTCTTAGTAACTGATCATATATATGGTTATTTTAAATGGGGGTACAATTTTCAAAATCTGCTGAAAGTGGGCTACATTTTTTACAATTTTAAAATACTGGAGCAGGTACAGATTTAGATTTTATGTTTTCATCCAACCTAGTAACCTTTTAATTTTAAAAATTTGTATGCCACCCAGGGGGACATTTATAATTGATTGAAATTTTTGAGGGGTTCAAATTGTAACATTTTTCAGAAAACCACCACTCCCTCCAGTGGCCTAAAAACAATCAGTCCCTTAATAATTTGAACCAAATTAAAACAAGCCCGTAGGCTGGGGGGTTTCGGATGACTCCCCCCCCCCACATGCTGTTGAGGTCTTGTCTTTCAGCTCTTTAGAAAAGTAAAATGAAGTTAAATCAAAAATGAGTTCAAGATACAAAAAATTGAGAAAAATGATTGTACTGACTATAGACTCAGTCAAGTTGTAACCTCTTTGACATCTGTCATTTCAGTCAGATTTCTTGTCTATTGGGTACCCTGTTCATCTCATTTTGGCAGGAAATGGAGAAATGGTCCACCCTATTGGAAAACGAACCCCCCCATTCAGAATTCAGCCTACGGGGTTGACAAAACTGGTTTCATCAAAAATATCAAATAACCAAAAAAAAAAAAAAGAATAAATCAAACCAATAACTACAATGATGTTCAATAATAAGAAGTTTACAACCAATCATTATTATATTACTATGAAAAGTAAAACATAGTTGACCACTATATGTATGTATGTAAATTGAGTCTTCATATAATATATTATTTTTACTCTTTTAGATTACTGCTGAGAAATTATCTAAAAGATATCCTTCATGCATAGGTTTTCTTAAATGACAAGGTTTTAAAGTAATATAAGAGGAGTGAATTATTTTACTGCAAACAACAGAGAAAGCCTTGTCTCTGATAATATTGCAGTACACTTATTTAAAACATTTCTCAACTTTTCTGAGGCCCAGTTCAGACGTCAAACTTTTGCTATGTCAAATCTAATACAAATTAATCAAATCTTTTGTTTCTACTCATCATCTTATTTGCATTGAATTCGGCATGGCAAAAGTTCAATGTCTGAACTGGGCCTGAAAATGACTGCCTTTTTTAAATGACAGCCTGTTTCTTGGAATGTAATACATTCAAATGAGAACAAGGCTACTTATTAACAATTTTCAGTGTCAATTAAGTACATGTAGGTTATCCTTAATTACAGTACATTGGATAAATCAAATCAATGATGATGTTGCATGTAATAGATCAAACCCAGGATAAAGTGTTTCATCTGATATCAAAACATTGAGAAGTGGGTTGAAAAAATGAGGTGAAGCCAAGTTTTTTTAACCAGTTTGGATATAGGATGAAAGACTCTTTCAAGTGTTTGATCTAGCTTCTCAAACCATTAATGATTCTAGGAGAAAATCAAAGCAAACGTTGGGCAAATTTTATGCTAATGAAGATCACATATACCATCTTAATAAACTTAAGCATAAACTTCCTTTTAGTGTGAGTTTTATGTGAGCAGGAAACAATGCAGGTATTCATACTTTAGTGCTGTCATCCCATACTTTACTGCAAACATACATGTAACTTGATTTTGATTCAATGATTCAAACTTAAAAATGAAGAGTCATTACAGTGCAGTTATGTAATGGCATACTGACAGTAACATACGTGCTGTAAGTCAGAACCATACACTTCCACCACACACATGTACAAATAACTCTATGAGATATCAGCTTACAATATGTACACTTTTCATTGATATGTGCAATTCATGAAAGAATATGCCACTTAGACTGATAAGTTTAACCTGGAGATGTTCATTTATCTCAGATATGCCTGATACAGTCCATTTAATAAGTTAAATTATTATTATCAGCTACATTGATCAGAGTTGCCTTTTTTAGGGGCATCTCTTGGAGAATCTGGATCAATCTGCATGTCTTGGACTTCATCTGCATCTTGTCTTGAAACTGATGGTGATGATACCACTGTTATCAAATCACTAAAATCTAATGCAGTTCCTTCTTTACTCTGAAACAAGTGAAATCAAGTGTTACAATTATAAAAACCGAGCTTAATTATAACACTATTCTAAGAAGTATGTGGTTGTGCACATAACTGATGAATTGCCTAGTTTCACCCCTGTGCATTCTCACGTGCTCAATTCAATTTCTACTTTATAATTATTAAACATATTTGAGAAGAGTTGCTTGTTGGCTCTCTCCTGATATTTAAGGAGGCTTGAAACGGTTTTCGTACGCATGCTCTTGATGATGTATGCAAAGTCATTTGAACTTGCAAAATCAAAATTTTGTCCCCAAAAAATCCCACATTCAAACTAATATAACTCAAGAACTGGTCAGTAAAATTTCTTTAAACTTTGCATGTGGTTTTTGTTTAAGGGATCATAGGTGCTAAGAAAAAATTAAAAAATGCTGTAATGAGGAACCTCCTAAAATAAACTTCAGTGAATTTTTACAGAATTACAGAATTTTTTCTTTTTCGCTCAAATCAAAGAACAAGTCAAACTTAAAATGAGCCAATTTTAAAAGATTTTTACCGAACAGTTTTTGAGCTACGATTTTTTAAATGAAAAACTTTGCTCACATTTGAAGTGCTCTATGGTTGTCATAGCAACATCTTACACATTTTCATTTTCATTCCCATCCTTACTTTATGGTCTTTGGTCTTCTGGATCTACTTACTGTCATATATTTGCAATATAAAGTCTTTCAGGGCCACCTTAATATGCATTTTAATTTTGATAAAGCTTGCTTCATCAACTGCATTCAAAATTCAAACTATGAAAACAATGGGTGAACTAGCCAATATTAGATATAAGCAAACAAACAGAACTGTACAGTGAAAATACTTACAGCTTTAAAGTCTAAGAACATTTGTTTGAAAGCCAAAAAATCTGTGAAGCTTACAAGCATATCTACAATATCTGGTCCAATCTGATCTGATCTATGTCTAATAGAAAAAAGAACACATTAGTTACATGTGGAGTAGATGACTTTACCATGACTTAAGGCAGGGTCAGGGTTCAAAACTCCCACTGGCTAGCTCACTAAATGAGAGTTGAATTTTTCTGTTATTGAGTAAATTAAAAATTAACAGGCTTTTTCTTGCGAGCTGCATTTTACCTTACTTGTAGGGCCCCTAATTTTTGAAAGACATTCTAGAGAAAGATTATTTTTAAGTGGCTTTTTAAACGAGCGCTGAAGGAATAAAAAATCCAAATACTGTAGGTCAAACAGGTCTGTTCAAAGGCCATGTGTCACAGCATTAGGCCATTTGCACCATGTTGTTGTGTGTGTTTCTTTGTTGTTGTTGTTGTTGTTGAAAAACACACAGGACTGGGTTCTACTTTAGAAAGAATATCACAGGTGTTCTATGCGACATTCATTTATGTGCCAAATCCCAAAGAAACAGCACTGTAATCAGCTCGAATGGCGAGTTTAAACTTGTGAGATTTCTATTTAGCTTGTAGGTCTAAAGCATAGAAGATATTCTTATCTTGGGAGTCCCCCTAGCACCCGTGACTATGCATTCATTTTCATTTAGTGTGCAACCATTTGAACTATACTGATTTGGGTTGACAGCCATGTTCCCAGTCCCTCTTCCTAAACAGGGAAAGATCCTGGGGAAGGGTGCACAGGGTGTACACCCCCCGAGATGAGATACTTACAGTTGGTAATATTATTTACTTTTAATAAGCTTTAGGTGCTCAAGTCTTGTGCAACTTCTCAAAAAATCCAGGTTCCACCCCTGCCAAAGACACATTCCTATGCTATACCAACTATAGAATAATTACTTCTCCAGGGAGTTACAATTCCAATGGGTGACTTACTGTATAGACTTCAAAAACTCTTCCATTGAAAAAGATGGCATTCTTCTTTGGAGCTCATCGTCGATATATTTTTCAATAGTTTTTTCCTGATTGGGAATAAAATGTAAAATGAAAACAGCTGCTTTAGAAATTAAGAATATCATTGATTTTTTGATTCAACTATGGGCAGTCCTGCTCTTGACCAGATATAAGACAGGTTTAACAGTGAAGATATGGTCTTTTTCATATATCCTGTTCAGGAGATGGACCCTGAAGATGATGGCTTCACATGAAAATGAATGTACCAGTGACATCCTCTTGAGGTTGTGCCATCACTGCTAAACCTGTCAATTATCTTCCAAGTACTTACATATTCTTTAAAAATTTCTGTATAAATCAGTTTGTTTTCTTCTGTGTCTTCAAAGTGATGCACATGTTTTTCCATAAAGCTACTTAGCATTGTTTGAAATTGTTCTTCTGAAATTTTTTTAAAAGCAAAGCACAGAATCATTAAACAAAATTGAAGTAGCTGAAGTTATTCATGTGGACAATGTGAATCCAACGTGCCTCACATTTAGCATGCAGGAAATAGAAAGGTAGGGCCTATATGCATTCCAGTGTAAGCACAACAATATGCAGGAGTAGGAGCTATTTTTCAAGATTTCAGACAAAGTTTTCTAAGCAGACATAGTATTAGTCTGTATCAATAGTATTAATTTACGTTTCTTTACCCATTATGATGTCCTCTAAGTGTCCCACTGTAGTATCAAATTTTGTGTCAGCTCTGCTAGACCTAGGAAAAATAATTAATTATCTATATTCTAAGACAAATTTATCTGAGATACTTTATGCTTCAATTTATCAAAAAGTTGTCAACAGGAGAGTTTATATCAGAGCAGATTCAGCATGTACTGGAACTGTGTGTGTAAACTAGCTTCCTTGTTAAGAACTTACGAGACTTTTATAGAGTTGATCAAAAACTTTGGCGATAAAGGAATCCAAGTGAAAAACTGGCCGGATAAACTGTAGCTTGAAAATTTCCCAAACAATTTAAAGAAAAGTTTGAACAAGAGTTTTTGGGCAACAAGTTTTTAGCCTTTAAAACTGTTATAAGATTATGTGTGCTTTTACATATAAAAGTGTAGCTAAAACTACGAAATCTTCAACCACAACTCTTGGGTTAAGTTGATTTGAGGAGAATTTTTAACACTGAATTAGAACAAAAGACTAATTTGATCTACAGTTGCAGCTGTGTTGAAATATTGGCTTACAAAACAAAGTCAAAACACGACCCAAAAATCAATCCAAACTGACATCAAATCTTAATACTTACCTTCCCATTGCAAGGTTTTCTTCCATATCTAATGGATGAAGCCCTGAAATTGCATTAAAATTGAGAGATTCATGAGTAAATGGAGGGGAAAAGAAGGAATCTTCGTTTTTCTTAGTTTACTTTCTTACCCGCCATCTTGGTTTAAACAGTTATGATGGGTAATCACCGCTGTCTTCTTCACTTGGGACTCAGATCCCGCGGGTCCACGGGATTCTTTAGGGATTTGGGGTTTGCCCTTCCTGTGGACGACTCGTCTCCACAATCCAAAAAAAAACCTACCCCAATAATTAATATAAGCATTGATTATTAATACAGGGCTTGGTTTAAGACATGAAATATTTAATTAAACGATTAAACAAACCAGCAATGCTTTCGAAACTGTTACGATGACTAGTTCCAGTTCTCCTCCTTTCAATTTTTATTCTTCGAGCTTCTTTATCGACGTACGTTGTTTTTAGGAATCTGTTGGAGATGATGGCTTTGATTTGTCATTCTGCCAGCCTGGTATGATTCTTCATTGGGTTAATTAACGCTGAGACGATCAGGGGTCGAAAAGAAGTGAATCGCAGCGTTTATTTGACAGAAGACGTCTTATTGTCAAGGAACGTTTGGATATATGAAGTCTTATCCACTTCATAAAAAGATCAGCTAGCTCTGCATTTGATTTTGCTGATGTGGTCTATGGAGCTGAGCAACGATCATATTAACTAGCCTTCTGCTTTAAAACAATCAGAAATAGCATAACAATCTTCCTGAACACACAAAATCTGGAGTGCACGAAAAATGAAGTTGAACTAAACGACCTTGCAATTGCTGTAAAAATCTTTCATTACTCGAGTATAAACTTGGTGGTGTTAAAGATCTACCTCATCTTTGGAATAAAATATGTAATTGTTGGACTATAGTCAGCTGAATGAGTGATTAACAGATATGGGGTGCTGTGGTTCTAAGTCAAAGAAATCTATAGATCTAGAAGACTTCTCTTATACCAAATCGAAATATGCCTTGAGGTAAGGATCAAAGTTTGAATTATTATGGCTGTATAGGTATGCTGCGAAATTATTCTAGGACCTATAATTTACTTTAATCTTCTTATACGGTTTCCTATTTAAGCATTTTTAACCCCAGGATGATTTTTCTCGAAGCAAAAAATTTTCGCAGAAATAATTTATGTCATGGACTTTCTACGTACTTCAGTCTTGTCGTTCATCTAAGCCACGCATTAGACACCTAGTCTCTTCCAAAAACCATTAACTTGATTCATTGCTTTTCATGTTTGTGGGCCAAATCCAAGCTCAATTTACCCAAATTATACGATTTGGGAATCTTTCCAAAGTGTACATTAAAAATTCACCATTTTTTTAATTGATCAATCGCTTACGAATTGAATTTCGCTTTGCGAATAGTAAGCTTAATTGTAATCAATTCGGGTGGTAACGCATCGCTGGTCAAACTATATACTTCATGCTGAGGGATTTGCATGTATAATAGTTATTGTACACTTTGCGGCTTGTCAACTCCAAGACAAGTCCCGGGAAACATCGTTTTTAGCATCCCAAAGGCACTTTTTACTGTGATATTTTGAGCCTGTCAGTGAATAATTTCTCAGCTGCTTTCAGTCTTGAGTCTCGACACGAATGGTGATGAATGTAATCAGTTAAATTAATAGCTTTTCAATAAAAACACACCCTCAAATCCATTGTTATTTTCGCCCCTTCAGCGAAAACAGTTTTCTTTATAAATTTAGTAACCCTACAGTATTAAAACATAAGAATTAGATCCGTAGGGGATAT
This sequence comes from Stichodactyla mertensii, assembly GCA_011800005.2. NCBI lineage: Eukaryota > Metazoa > Cnidaria > Anthozoa > Actiniaria > Stichodactylidae > Stichodactyla > Stichodactyla mertensii. Next base: position 11,340 of record JAAAQI020161561.1, on the reverse strand, counting down.
AGTTTCTTTTTTTTTTTTTCGACTTTCGATTTGTCATAGGAAACTCGTCACATCTTAAAGACATTTGCCCTTTGCCAGAAATGTGAAAGCTTTTGGGTTAGTTCTGAGCACAAAAAATAGTTTTTATTAATGAGTTAAGGAAAACTGTCTGAAATTCAATAGTGGTCATTTATGTTGTATTATGTTTAAGAGATTTTCGCTTAGATAAGTTCCAACACGAAAGACAAACAAATCTCGAAAAAGCACGTAAGCCTTCCTAGCGGCACCAGGATTTGAAATTGTTTCCCTTTCGTTGCTTATTAAGTTTCAGATTCCCAGTTTGAACGTTCTCCATTGTTTTCCGTTCCAGTGTTCACCCCACCCAGTCACCCTGTCGGTTTGATGATCAAATGAAAACGTAATTACTGTCCTCTCTGAGCAGTCCTACGTCAACTCAACCTTTGACCTATGAATATCATCGATAATATTGCATTTGTCTGGTATTCATTGTTGTCTAAAAGCAGGTATTCAACAGTGTAAACATAGAACTAACATTAGTCGTATTCTAAGGCGTGTACGGAAACAGTTCTCCAAGTTTCGCATACCTTCAAGACAAGTGACGTAAGGACTGTTGCTATAGAGACACTGAACCCGGAATTCGAATGGCGGTAACCTTTTTTGCGGAGCGAAAGTCCGCACGTGAGAAGGGGACGGAAAGTCACGTGAGAAAGAAAAGTCTAGTGTAGTGTTCCAGGGTGATTGAATCGAATGTGCATTGCGTTATACCCATTGAGCAAATTAAGATACTGAGTTTGCAATGCACTGTCACCGGCATCTGTATAATGCGCTATGAATAGTGCATTCAGTTTGCGCAAGTATTATGAAGTGTGCGCAGGATTCTCGCCCAGATTATCGCAATGCAGATGGGGCAGTGAAATATGAGTATTCCACAGTGCATTAAAATGACTTTTGGTAATAATGAATGTGAAAAACTCCGTGTTGTGCCGGTGATGGTGCGGTGTCTGAGCATTGTGACCAGCAATCTAGTGCACCGGCTGTGAGTAGTTCAACGGATGTCCGCTTACATTCAATGCCGCAAGGGTGCTGGGCTTGTATTAACTTTTCAAACTCCTGTACGTCATTTGTCCTATCACTAGTGTGCAATAGACTATGACAAGTGCGCAATGCGTTGTAACGATCTGACAGAATTGAACAAAGATATCGATGCAAAAAAGTCAGGAAAAGCAAGCTCTGGGAACGCTTACCCTAATATCGACCAAATTAGAGCAGTTTTAGCTTATGAACTAGAAACTCATGACCAAGTTTTCCTGTGTTTTGTCTTTTCCAGCTAATATCGTTTATTTTATCTTTACAGTTCAGGCAAGCAAGGCAGTTATCAGTCGCTTAGTAAAACCGATGAACCTCCTTCCGACGAGCAGCTCGACTCACAGGATAAATCCTATAAACTTAGCCTACCCCAGGACGAGTCTACCGAAGATCACCTTTTGACGAAAGATCCCACGCATGGCTCCGTCTCGTCTCTAGATGAACTACTCGGAAAGAAAGAAAAATCCTCGAAAAAGAACCCCAAAAAGGAGGAGAAGGAATCGTTCAAGAAGCCAGGGATGAAAAATGACAACACAAAACCAGAAAATATTGTTGTTAATTTTCAGGCGTCAGACAAAAAACGAGGAGGTTCTAATATCGATCTTAAAACTCTGGACCGTGAACCACGACGTTTAGACTCTGGGAAACCTCTCGTGGCGGATAAATGGAAGAGCGAACCTTTGCTTAACGAATCCAAGGACGACAAGCCTAACATTCCAGACATGAAAAAAACAGGGTCAGTACCGGATGTTGCTGTTGAGCCTGACAATCAAACTGCAAGCATCAGGACGTTGGAGCATGCGCAAAACCCCAAAACTGTGGAGGCCCTGCGTGCGCATGTTTTTATGGGTCACTTTAATGTTAAAGTACCAAAACTTGCTAGAATGGTTCGATTGTACATGAGCACCACGTTTACAGGTAAGTGACAAGCCCTCCCCTCCCCTCCCCTGCCAAGTAATTTAGTATAGTTTATTGAGTCTGTTTTGTTTGCGTTGCTTGTTATCTTTTTTTGGCAGATACACAAGTTGAGCGGAATGCTTTGATTGAGAGAGTTTATCCAAAGCTTAAGGAGTACTGCCAAGAGCATGGATACGAGTTCCAAGTGATTGACATGCGCTGGGGTGTCAAGGAACCGCATCTAGATGATCACGTGTTTGCTGATCTCTGTCTACGGGAACTCAAAGTCTGTCAGGAAATCTCCACGGGACCTGACTTTGTGGTATTAGCAATACTAGTCTATCTTTACCAATCACTGTCATGCACATCTTCTATAATCTAAAAAGATGCCTTACATCATCTCTTTCTTTCTTTCTTTCTTTTTCTCTTTCTTTCTTTCTCTCTCTCTTTCTTTCTTTCTACCATCTATCTTCCATTTTTCACTTCTCCCTTCATTCCTTCATTCCCCCCTATTATTCCCTTGCCTATTCATGCAACAATTTTTCGTAATGGTATTCATATCTAAATGGATCCATCTCATCTTTCAGACTTTACTGGGACAAAAATACGGCTATTGTCCTTTCCCGCCAAAAATCCCAACCAGTGAATTTGAAGCTCTCGTCGCAGCAATAGAAGAAGGCACGGCCGATAAAGACCTCGTTGAACAGTGGTTCAAGAGAGACGAGAACGCTGTTCCCCATGAATACGTACTGCAACCAATCACCTCAAAGTACCAGGCTTTTGCTAATCCACCGAATAAAGAATCCAGGAAAGCAGCGTGGAAAGGATGGCTGGAAGTGTTCCAGAGATTACAAAATGTTCTCAGGACGGCGGCTTTGAAGGCTTTGAGTAAAGATGCTGCCCATAAATACTGCGTTTCAGGTGACAATTGTTTGACTTTTAACTACATCAATTTAAAAAACTGTTATCTGTTTTTCATGTGTGTGCTGTCTTCTTATTGATGACAAATTCCGTCATCACATCGTCAAAGTAATGCAAAGACATTATTGTAAAAAGTTTTGTTCATGAAATTGTCAATAGTTCTTCCACTGAAAAAGAAAAGAAAAAGAAAACAAAGGAAACAAATTTTGAGCATTTTTGGATTTCATAGATGGTTTTCGACATTTTTTGATCAACTTCTTTGCACTTTTTCGCCTTTTTCATTGCTAATCTACTACATGAGCACGAATACACGAAGGCTTGGGTTCAGCCAATTGAAAGCAGGCGAATACCAGCACCAGCCCCTTCATGCTTTCTGTGACTTGTGTATTTTGGTCGGCTTATTATCCAATCAAATAGCTTGACGTTTTGGAGAAAGTAAAAGTAACTAAGAAACTTGTTGGAATTCTTTAACAATGTATTTTTCCTTTCTATTTGCCTTTCTCTGTTGTTTTTCCTGGTCCTTTTTGTTTTTGTTTTTTTTGTTGTTGTTGATTATTAGATTCTTCTTACTTTTTCTAGTTTCTGAACAAGAGGTCGAGCAAGGAATTTCAAACGCGACAGACTGCAACTCCGAAGCACTGTGGTTCAAGCGAACCATAATAGATTTGAAAGAAAACCTTAAAAGCGAAAAGTCCCACAAATTTATTGACATAAAAGAAAAAGGTAAGAGGTCCAAAGAAAAAGGTGACAGCAGCAAGGTCGTACAGCTGCGAGAGGTCGACAAGACAGCTCAGACTTTACTGAAGAATCTCAAAGACAAGAAGATGCTTAAGGTGTTGGATAAGTCAAACATCTTCTCCTACGACATAAAGTGGGCGTCTAGCAAAAACGGGAAAGAAACGAGCTTGACACACGTTGAATTCCTCAGCAAGCTTTGCCAGGACTTTTTCCTGGTGATAAAGCGGAGAATTTCGGACGGAATCAAAGAACGCGAAGCCCAGGATTTGAAAGAAAAGGACAAAGACAACATCTTTGAAGAAGCAACTCAACACCTTGATCTTTGCCAGAGAAAAACCGCTGATTTTCACGGCAGAGAATCTCTCTTGACGAGAATACGAGACTATTTAACCAAGGCGTGTAGTTCTCCACTTGTCTTATACGGGGGCTCCGGCTGTGGGAAGTCTTCAGTGGTTGCCATGGCGGCGAAGCACGTGCGTTCGTGGGTCAGTCGAGAAGCCATTGTAGTGCTGCGTTTCTTGGGTACCAGTCCAGACTCTTCTAGCGTACGATTGGTGCTGCGAAGTATTTGTCTTCAATTGTGTCGAGCCTTTGGTGTAAACGCCAACTTCGTTCCTCAGGTAACTAAACAGTTTTCGTTTGCGTTTCCACCTTTTTTTTTACCTTTTCATGTCTAAAAACTACCTTTTTTTTCGCAGGATTATCATGAGTTAGTTCGTGAGTTTCAAGACCGACTCAGTATGGCCAATTCAAATCGACCAATCATCGTGTTTCTAGACTCGCTGGAGCAGCTTTGCCCTACCGAGAATGCTCACTTAGCCGCTTGGTTGCCAAGGATACTTCCATCGCATGTGCATGTGGTGGTGAGCACCCTTAAGGATGACCGTTACGTTTGTTTGGCTTCTCTACGGGTAAATTTTAAATTTGAAATCATTAATAATAATTATTATTGGCGTATTAGAATTATTAGTCATTCGTAAATCTTCTGGGTCTTCTGATGTTAAAAATTGCAACTGCAAAAGGCCCCAAGAATTAGGTAACAAGCCCTACACGTGTTATGATTGTCAATAACTATTGTCAGAAACTATTATCATCATGAGATTGAACCTCCTCTCTTAATGTGCTGCGCGCAATCTCTTGACAAAAGCCTCTACAGACGGTGTGCGTAAGTGAATTCAACGCATGATTCTGTTTTCCTTGTAGAAACTAATTCTCGACTCGTCCTGTTTTGCGGAAGTGACGTCACTATCACACAAAGATGCGTACGCAATTCTATCATCCTGGTTACAGCATGATAATCGCCAGCTGACCGACATTCAAAAGCAGGTTGTGTTGGACGCCTTCAAGTCGTATCCATCAGCGTTTTACCTTAAACTTGCTTACGAGAGAGCACATTCCTGGCATTCCTACTCACAAGAAGAACAGTGTACTTTAGAGACCACAGCGCCTTTAGTGATAGAAGCATTTTTTGAGCAAATGGAAAAGAAACACGGTAAGATCTTTGTTGGACGTTTGTTTTCTTATCTAACGATAGAAAAGAATGGCCTTAGTGAGTCAGAGATGGAAGACCTTTTAAGCTGTGACGAAGAAGTCCTTGATGAAGTTTTCCGTTACTGGTCGCCTCCTATTCGTCGTTTTCCGACGGCTTTATTGGCCCGAGTGCACGCCGATTTGGAGCCGTATCTTCTCGAGCGCTGTTCGCACGGTGTACGAGTCTTCGTGTGGTATTATCGTCAATTCCGTGAGATTGCTGCCAAAAGGTATTTTGACAAAGGCGCGGTTCAGGTCAAGAAAATTCATTGTGACCTATCGGATTATTTTCACGGTCGATGGACGGAAGGAGCCAAGAAGGATGACGGAAAGGGAGTCTTGAAAGACCGTCACGTTGCTACGCAACCATTAATGTTCGGTAAGAATGTATTTAACCTGAGAAAGCTGAACTTACTGCCTTATCATCTCATAAGAACCGGTGACGTTGAAAAGCTAAAACAACAGACTCTTTGTAACTATGAGTTCCTGTCCGCCAAGTTACAAGCCACATCTCCCCGTCATATCTTACAAGACTTTACCGATGCTCTCAGCTACTTCCCGGCTGACAAGGACATTGCTCTTGTCTCTGAAACGATCCAGTTATCACGTGATGCTCTCACGATATCTGCTGACCAGTTGTCGGCTCAACTCATTGGTCGCCTTTCCTCGCCTCGTTCTCCCAGTCAAGCCATCGCGAGGTTACTTCGCCAAGCTCATCATCCCGCGAACTTTTCGTTTATTCCGAACATTCCTTGTCTCAGCCGACCAGGCGGGAAACTGGTGCACTCGCTACCAGACCTCCATGAAGCGCTCGTTCTTAGTAGCGATAGCAGCAAAGCGTTGTCTGTGTCAGGTGATAAGGATATTATATTATGGGATGTACAGAGTGGAACCGTGTTGCAGACTATAACGAGCGCGAGTGACGTCAAACATGTCATGTTCTGTCTTGAAGACAAGCATGTCATCGCGTCCTGCAGAGGAGCAATTCGACAGTGGTTTTTGAAAACTGCTAAACTGAAGTTCGAACTGGAATCAAGTGAGTCTGCTGCGCCTATCTCTGTTGCACAAAATGGGAACACGTTTGTTGCGCTGATGAACAAGAAGATCATAACAGCGAAAGCATCTGACGGGAAGGAACTCAGGGAATTCCAAGATGGCGATTGCGCTCACAACAAACTAACGAGCATGGGGAACTTGGTGGCTTTAACGAGCACCAGAAAAAGTTACGTCAAAATATTTGACATTGAAAGTCAGTCCATCTTAAACACTATTCAAGTATTTGGAGAAAATTCGAAGGACGTCGTCAGTTCTATATCGTTGAGCCCCTTCAATGAGGGCCAACTGATAGTCTACTCGCACAAGTCCTCTAGTGTTAGGGTGTTCGATATCAGGTCTACAAACTGCCTTCACGTCTTGGGCCCTGACATTTTGTACCCTGCGATTACGAGCGATGGTCATTATATGCTGTGTACCAATTGCTACAATGACGTCAGTGTGTGGAATCTGGAGACTGCAATGAAGGAGAGGAACGTGATTCGTCATCCACCGTCCACGTCAATCAACCACATCATCAGCCATAATAAGACCATCATTGTGACCGTGTCTGATGATAAGCTGGTGAGAGTCTGGGACCTAGAAAGAGAAGAGGTAAGAGAAAAAGGCGCGAACTTTGTTTGATGCAATGTTGCTGGCAACAAGTGCGGTATGTCATTCGTATCAACTTTTCTGACAAGCGGTATTGACCAGCGTACACCAAAACAAACATTCTGCATTTGTCAAGAGCAAAGTGTCGTTGTCAGCAAAGTTGAAAAAAGTTGGAAAATGTTTCAGCAAAGAATACAGTAATAAAGCTTAACACTCCAGTTCTTTTTACGTTTGACCACATCGCGTCTAGTGTTCTCTGTTGTTTTCCTAAACCTTCATTTACATTTAGACGGGAAAACAGACGCGTCCGCGCAGACGTTTGTCTGCGGTGTGTCATCAAAAGACTTGCCGTGGGCGATTCTTTAAAGTTTGAATTGATGTCTTAATTTTTCTTCTTAGGCGTCAAACGTGGACTTTGAAGACAACAAAGGTGACCTATGCATCGAATACCTCGCTATGATCAAAAGCAATATTCAAAAGCAAGTCGTTACCAAGTCACGTGCTTCGGGTGAGCAAAACAGATTTGAAATATACCATTTGCAGTCATTTTTCGTAGTTCAGAATGATAAGCAAAATACCTCGCAATTAACGCATACATCTCAACGGGAACTGAGGTTTAGTCCAATGGTTTCCCCCTAATATTCAGTGACTAATGTGAGAGTATTTTATTCATCCCAACAGGACCAATCAGCGTCTGGAACGTCATTACCTGTCAACCAATCAGGACACTTGTTGGTACCAATGCTGATGAGATTCTTGTGGTAGACGAGACACGTGCTGTAGTCCGTTCCGGTGCAAAGCTGGCGCTGGTAGATCTTCAAGAAGGAAAACTGATAAAGAAGATGCGTTCTGAATTCACCATTAAAACAGACAAGGTCAACAGGCATGCCAGCTCACTGTACAAGAGGCGTGACCTGGCAATTCGATTGGCTGAAAGCCCGCGGTTCAACACGCGCACTAAGTCGAAAACCCGTAAATTCAATGACTGCGCATTAGTCGGTACTACGCATGTGCTGGTCCTTTCAAAGGACAGGCTTTATATGAAACTTGCTTCTCTAGAAACGGGTGAGCCCGAGGCTAAACTTAAGGCTGGACAGCGACAGATAATCGAGACTATTATGGTGAGTGGTAACGGAGCTGTTGCTGTTTGTTCTTGTGAAAATTTCCCGCTTCTCGTGTGGGACATTAAAGAACGAAGAAAGAAATTCTCGTTAAACATGGACGGAACCTTTCCACAGCTTGCCATAGCTGATATAACGCATAATGGACGTTACCTGGTTGATGTCATCAAACTCGATAAGAAACACAAAACCGTGGTCACGTGGGATCTAGAGACAGGAACTGTCAAGCATTTGATTGGCCAAGGCTCGAATGTGTGGTCAGTGGCTGTCTCTTCAGTGAGCATGCGCCTAGTTGTGACCGGAAGTGGTGGTTCTGGAGAGACAATTCGGATCTATGATCTCACCAATGGCGAGTTTAAACACCAACTGGGTGGACATACCGAACCAGTTAAAGGTATCTGTCTTTCGAAAGATGGCCGCCGCTTACTGACCTACGTACCACTGGGCTCCAGGGATCGTAGTGTGTGTCTGTGGGACATTATGAGTGGGTGTCCCATCGCATCTTTCACTCCAGATTTACCTGTTTCCAGTTGTGTCTTAAACGACGACGGTGATCAGGTTGTCATGGTGATCAATAAGTCGCGACCAATAGTATCGCTAGCTTTGACGCATGAGGTTGGATCACGTGAGATGTCAGTTGATGTTTCCAATTCGTATTTCAACCACCCCACCCTCCACGGGGCTGTCTTTGACATGACTTCTCAAATGACCTGGGAAGACACTGAGGATGACAATGACGAATGAGGAAGCTTCTTGATAGAACAGCGCTTGAAGTGCAAGTTTGACGCTAAACGCAGTGCAGTTATATGATCTTAGACATACCTTGGTAAATCTAACCTTGTTTTTTCTTTCCACTCTGTCAATTGCTAATTTGTGCGGCCCGGCTTATTTTTACGAGTCGTGCCGTTTGGTGGGAATGTAAAACGCGAGTCAAACTACAAACAGACGATAAAAAAAAATATATTACATTTAATTACATTATACCACAGGCAAGAACTTTAGAGCACGTTTTTCCGATAAAAATTAGTTGGAAAATGAAGGCTGCCCTGCTCTTATATTAGTATAATTGTGTCTCGCAATTTTGTTGTCGCAACCGTTGCGAGAAGTGAAACTTAGAGACACTTTTGGTATGTTACACTAGGCAATGTCTCGTGCAACTTGTGCAACAAAATTGCTAGACAAGTTGCTGGGAAAATTGCATGGTGTAACAGCACCTTCATGGTTAATTAATGGAATTCGTGGGGGTCTATTGTAAGGTCTCGTAACCTTTTTATTTTTACAATTCCTTAGGTCAATTGTTATATTGTCTTATCTTCCTGTCCTCAATCTCATTCTATTTTTATTGTAACATTGAAGACTGGAAGTTCGCGGTAAATTTTAAATATTATTTTAAAATAAGAATTAAATAGAATTAATATTTAATAATAAACTATTATTTTAGAAAGCTGTGTGAACATTTTATATTTCTAGCTGAGGATTTTCCAATTTACAATCAAATTAGTAGATTTAAATTTTCAAACTTCTTGATGTGGCATATATCTGTCTGTCAGGGGTGATGTGACATATAGGGGCAGTCTGTCAGGGGTGATGTGACATATAGGAGCAGTCTGTCAGGGGTGATGTGACATATAGGAGCAGTCTGTCAGGGGTGATGTGGCATATAGGGGCAGTCTGTCAGGGGCGATGTGGCATATAGGGGCAGTCTGTCAGGGGCGATGTGGCATATAGGGGCAGTCTGTCAGGGGCGATGTGGCATATA
>JAAAQI020161450.1:0-19780 GCA_011800005.2 Stichodactyla mertensii | reverse complement strand
TCTACATGACAGAGGTACCTATCAAGGGAGGGTACTGTAACAGGTGTCTACATGACAGAGGTACCTATCAAGGGAGGGTACTGTAACAGGTGTCTACATGACAGAGGTACCTATCAAGGGAGGGTACTGTAACAGGTGTCTACATGACAGAGGTACCTATCAAGGGAGGGTATTATAACAGGTGTCTACATGACAGAGGGGTACAAAGGTACCTATCAAGGGAGGGTGTCTACATGACAAAGGTACCTATCGAGGGAGTCTTTACCATTGCCTATAGTTAACAGTATACTTAATTGAAATAATTTCAAAACACATGACTCACTTTGCTGATTATTATTATTATCATAACTTAAAGTAGTTGTTGATGGCATGACAACTGTCAATGGATCATCACTGGAAAGATCACTGATTTGTATCTTCTTTTTTTCTAGAACAGCTTGTCTACAAAGAAAGCTAAGTGGCATTAAAAATAATAGCTACATGAAATTCTCAAGTTACTACTTTATTTTAATTAATTATAAATTTTATATGGATTTAATTTTAACAGCACCATACAGCACTGGTTTTCCATTATGTATGAAATACCTCTGGGTATTGCCCTATGTTCAATCAGTGGTGAGATTATGAAGTAAAGAACTTAACTGTTGAGTGTTAATGTTGTGCATTAATGTTTTTTACCTTGAAATGCCTTTTTTAGGAAGCCGAGGAACATTGATTACATCTTGTGCCATGGCTTCAAGTTCATCACTTTCAGGATTAAATATAAATACAATAATATCATTCTGAAAAAAATGTAAACAAGGAAATTAGTCAATGAATAAACACACAAATGAAAGAATGAAAATAAATGGATAAAAAATGAATGAAAGAATGATAAATGAATGGATGGATGGATGGATAGAAAGGTGAATGGTTAAGGGGGGTTTAACATATTTTTTAAGGCTGTTTCTAAGGAAATAGACCATTTCACAGTTCTCGTCACTCAACTCCAATCTCACTGAAATATATTCTTTAGAAATTGAGTACTGCCCGTGGAATTTTTTATTATTTCAATTGTTCGTTGAGGTGCAAATCCCTTGCATTATTGCAGGCTGAAGTCAAATTCTAAAGAATAGTTACATACTAACAAGGCTGGAGTTGAGCAACGAGAACTGTGAAAATGTTGTAAATGTTGTCTATTGTAAAGAAGAGAAAACATTGAAAATTGAAAGATAGGACAAGATATTTTGAAGAGATTAATGTTATATCAAGATGTCCATAATGGATGACATTATTACATGACATCACAGTGACATCGTCTAACTAGAAAAATTCTATAATTTTTGTAGGGCTTTAAGTAATTTTGAGCCTTTTGACATATTCTATACTTTAAAAGCCAAGGGCATATGGCTAAGGATGGATTTTGCATTTAATTGAAGAGTGAAATTTTATAGCGCTTTTTATATATTATTTTAAAGAAAAAAAAAAAAAATTTTAAATTCCATCCTTGCGTTTGTCCGTTCTATTGTTTACAACATTTTAGCCCCCCAAAAATTGATTTGTAATGAAGCAGTTTGAAAATTATAGAGATTTTGTAAAATCAGAGTGTTTCAGAAAATTAAGTGTGGATTATGAATACTATTTGCCTTTTCTATCCTTTTTACCAAAATTATGTTTTTTTGAAACCTTTTAAGGTTTTGGGTTCAAACAACTGGGATTTTCAATACTTTTGATCTATAAATCATAATGCTCCTAGTTTATGTCAATGTTTCACTAAATTGTAAAAGTAGTGTAGCAAGTTAGTGAAGGGAGCTTTACAATCTTTTAAACATCAATAAAATATCAACTAAGGACCAAAAATGGAAAGTAGAAAAATCCACTTAGCAACGCAGTAATGTAGCAATGAAATGTGTTAATCCCCCCCCCTCCCTTAAATGAATAAGTTGGTGGTTTGATGAACGAATGAATAAATAAATATTCAGGTATCTGAATAAAATGAATAGAAGGATAAGTCAGAAGTAAAAGGACAAGAGAGATTAGGTATTTACAAATGAATGAATTACTTATCCAGTAAAAAAATATGTGAATAAGTGAATGAATATCTATGATACTGAATAAATAAATTGACCAATAACAGAATCCATAAAGGAAACAATAACTTAACAGATGAATAGCAAAAAATGCAAGACCACCAGAAAGAAAACCATTATCTAGTCACAAATTAAAACAGATGTGAGTTTTTGAAGGATTGTATATAAAGAATTACTAGTCAGGTGTGTTGTTATCTACAATGAATAATGATGAGCTTGAATAAGACACATCTTGAACATGTCACATTGATGGACACTATTCTAAGATTATAATCTTAATCCATTAAAACATACTTTTAATAAAAATTTTGATGGCCAAAGTCTGTAAATTTAAATAAATTGTCCAATTTTACTTAATACAAGCAATTCACTGCTTGTTTTTCAAAGTCTTGCTCCCTTGGGGCATTATTTCTAGCACACAAAATACTTACCTTTCATAATAATTCCCAAAGCAAGAATGTTTGATAAAAAATGAATTGATACCCCAAAGGAATTTCAATAATGGCAAAAGCCACTGAGAAATAGTGATTACCTAAAATGTACATTCATTCATTTTATTTTCTTTTTTCCCTGAGATTGTAAGATAGAAAATTCTTTGAAATTAAATTAACCAAAACCGGCATTACCAAACTTAAATTTAAAAGAAACAATTATATTTGAGGCTTGGATTTTCTTCTGTGATTGGAATTAAACAGCAAGCAAACCTATTAAGCTAGGTTTTAATGTTGAACTTTTATTTTAGCCAAATAATCCTTTATTTTTCTTATATACAAATTAAAACAAAACAAATATTTTTTATAAGGTTTCTGTGTAATACCTGTATAAACGACAAACCAAGGGATCTCAATCTATGATTAGATTCAAATTTTACAGAGGGAGAAAGAGTAGAGTCTGAGAATGGCATTTATTGTATATACAAGTAAAAATAGTCGTAAAATATTCTTACACTCTAAGGGGAGAAATTAAGAAACAATTGAACTTTGTTTTGAAAACAGAAGTAGCTTTTACGGTTAATCATTACATCTCTATAGGAAAATATCAAAGCAATAATGAAAATGAATAAAGATACATTTTGTGTTCCTGTTTATTCATATTTAACCTTTTCTGCTGAGAGATTGTTTGTCCATTTACCTCAGTTGTGAAAATAAGATTTCTGATTGAGTTATGACAATGTTAATGTATTCTTAATTGTTCCTGGTAAAGAAGAATTGAGAGTCAAGTCAATGGTAGACAGGCTGAAATGGGAATGCATTACACCCAAATGAAAAATGTGAAATTATGAATGCTTTAAAGGTTAAAATGAAACATGCTTTTTGTATAACTCTTGGAACATTATAATGATTTGCCTATTATTGGTATTAACAAAATCTGAAAAATATATTTTGTAAATAAATGTCTGCTCTTCAACATCATCTTGATGGCCAACTAGAATGACTGCAAGAATAATGTATGATCTGTGTGTGTGTGTGATTTACATTAAATTGTGAGCACCTAGTTTTCTAACTATGTGGAATCATTAGCACCCTTAAAGGTGAAGGAATTATAACATTAGACACAAACCAAAATAAACAGCTATTGTAGGGATGAGCATAAAACAGTAAAGGAAATATAATATATACTTTATGTATTTACTTGTAAGCATCAAGTGATTCCAACAATTTTTTAAAGGAGAATTAAAATCTTAATCCAATAGTGATGGTGTTATTTCAAGTACTTGATGAATGGAAGCTAAAATGCTGTTAAATTAGAAGATTTTTTATATTTGCCTCTCTTAGTTCCACATTTCTAATGATCTTTTAGACTCACTAATGGCTATGCAAATCTATCTTCCTTATACAAGCTTGAATAATTGAAAATAGACTGACACTTCTGTGAAAGGCAATTTAAAGGCATTATATTGGGAAGTTCCTTTTGGATTGAGATGTCATGCACTTTGATGGCAAAGCATCTGGGGTGATGTCAGACAGCTAATGCTCAATACACCAACTAATAAACACAAGCCAATTGGTTGACAATTTAAAAATTACCAGATATCAAAACAACACCTATGAATACAAAGCATTAAAGTTTTGATTGACTTTGATAGAAAAAAACACCTAACTTTTGAATATTTTTAATTTATAGACATTACTAATTGTTTAATACATAGGGTTTTGTTATGAATATTTCGGAAAGTCATGCAATGTTCGAGCCACCTTAAGCCTGTGTTCTTTATTCATCAACACTCTAGGGAAATGCAGGTATTAGCAAGGAATTTAGTCCTATTAGGATTTCTAATGTAGCTATTGGGATTTTGATTTAAAACTGGTCTGTGAGTGTGTGTGTGTGTGTGTGAGTGTGTGGGTGGTAAAAAAAAAAAACCGAGGGGGAAACCCTGTCATCTTGCAACTGTTTTGAGATTGTCGGTGTATATGGTTACCTTAGCATACCATCCTTGATTCTTTATTGTTAGCACTCGAAAACAAGAACACTAAGATAGCAGGGGGGAGAAAAACTTCTCGAATCCCTGATTAAAACAACCCTGCTTAAAAGGAAAACAAATTAAAGTAAAATATTACTAAATGTTTTGTCTTGTCGATATGCAGATACTCAAGCGACGCATCGTAATTTATTTTGAAAAAGTACAAGTCAGGGAGGAACTCCTGAGCGAGGGATAGTCTTCCAAAAACCAATAAAATTAATAGCATATCGAGTTCTGTTTTGAAAAACAATATGCTCAAAAAGCGAAATAAACAACACGCAGAACCAAAATTCTCTGCTATCGATATTTAAGAAATATTTATACTAAAATAAAATATCGAGTTCTTCTTAGGATAAAAGAAAGGCACTTGTTCAAGCGATAGCTCTACTGAGATTTAGAGCAATATTTCATTAAGTAACATGTTGGTTTTTGTAATATCAGCTGGTACCAGGATAAAGTGCGTTTTCACACGTCAATATTCTTGGCACTCGTTATTAACCCAACTACGAACCCACACTACTTTTATATTATCTATTCCAATGGCAACAGCTTATAAAATTTTCTCGTTTCGAGGATTAAGGTATTTTTCTCGACCCTCTAAGTATTACTAATGGTGAATTCTTAGAGTTATTGTCGCCTTGCTGTGACTAAACATAATATTTCTATATTAAAATGGGAAAGGACAATAAAAATTATATCTAGAGGGTCCTACTAAAGAAAGTAAATATAAAAATTTAGCACGTTTTTCAATAGACGATACCTTTTTGGTGCGAAAGAACTGTTATCAATAGAAAGGCAGACAAAGTGAAATTTTAATTACACGCTGCTGAGAGATAAAACTAGGAAATTAGAAACAGAAATTGATATTTTGAAAATAACGTAAAGGAAACTAAACAACAAGACGCAAAGGAGTTTCCTTGACAAATTGACTTGGAGTTCCGCAGAGGTAGATACGCCAACAAAATCAAACAGGAAGACGGGTTAAAAGGAGCAAAAAGAGATTCTAGAAGATAGAGTAGCTGGATTTGCTGGTTGTACCTTAATAATGATAATGAAATGGCTGTCAATAGTAAAGCAATCAGAGCGTAGAAGTACGTATGACAACCAACACTTAAAATCCCACAAAAGACAACAGCTACATACGCGAACGACAGGTAAACATAGCTCTTGAAAAACGTAAACGCAGAAAAAATATTACTCACAGCTTCGGGTAAGAGGCAATGAAGAAGAGTCTCTGCCGATACTGTAAAAGAGAGAAGACTCTTTGCTGTGCAAAGACCCGAGAGAGCATCCTGAAAAAAGAAAACAGACCCATCGTAATAAGGTTGAACCGCCAAACCAACACAATACTCAAAGTTTAAAACTGTATTGGCGATAAAGCCACAACTTCAATGAATTTATAAAGAGTGGAACTGTTATTCCCACGTCGTTAGGTCTAAATGACACAAGCGGAGAAAATTGCTTAATGCGCTTGCAAGCAGCAGACCCGAAAACGTCTCTAACCTGAGCTTGGTTAGTCAGCCATACTCCTCGCTTCTCCTCCTTCCCAGAAACATTCAAAGCTAAAGCCCTGAGCTTCTTCGATAGATAGAGCAGAGCAGAGACAATCATCTGGTGGAACACAAGCACCATGTTGGCACAAAGTAAACTTTGTACACAAGCTGAAAAAATGTCCAAGAAGAGTGATTTTTGAAGTGTACGTGGATCAAAAGATTACTTCAGTCACTCACTCACAGCCAACAAACCCGCGCTGATGTTTGCAAGGGATCCCAAATATGGGCATCAGAAGTTAAAATTCTGCATCCTGATTGGTTTAGCCTAATTTTTAACTTGCTACCACCCCTCCCCTATCTTTATTCGGCCACAAACTTTCTAACTTTACCCCAAAGAAATTATCAATAATTTAACCTCTGTGTTTTTAATTTGAATTTTATCAGCTTGAGTGTCATTCGTGTCTTTTTGTCGGCTGAATTACACGCAAATCTAATTTTGCATTCTAGCGTATGCTAGGTGTATGCATCAAGATGTTGTATTCTCTGCGTCTTGTCTCAGTCAAGTAGAAAAAACAGCTTTTACTGAAGACACTCTTACAATATAACTACCATTCTTGTTTTTTTCTATCTAGATGGAAGGTTCATTTTAAAAATGAATTCTTAATTTCAATTCCGAAATCCTTTTTTTATTTGTTTTGTTTTGTACTTGTAGACATTGCACGTGAAGAAAATGTTTCAAGCAGGACAAGTTTTTTCATGTTTTGTTATTAAGGTTTACTATCAATATCGGTTTAATTGTGAAAATTCACAGAGAAAAGTAAGAAAGGATAAATTTATTAATTCTGATATTAAAATATATTTTCTGTGAAGTTTAGCAACTCAAAACGAGGATTTTAGAGATTTAGAGAAGAGACAAAAGACAAGTCGACCGAGAAGCCGCAATAAAAACAAAGAAAAAGAAAAGGAAAACAAGAGACAAATAGCATACGAATAAAGGTGGTCTAAATGATTTGTTTTTATGCTGTTGAAATAATTTAAGAGACCGACAGGACATGATATGACGTCATATGGAAAATGAGTTCCGTTCGATACTTGTGGTCATAAAGTAAGGGGTAGGGATGGTAAAATACAGTTTATGAAGGTAGTTATTTTAGTGGCCGTATTATACGATCACTACTTTTTGCTCGTTGGCGATACTTGTGCAGTTTTATGGCGAGCCTTTCGTTGGCTTAAACTTTTCTTAATTCAATTCTTCGTTTTCACGTTACAGTCATCGCGGATTTCTCACTGTAGGTCTTTTTGTCTCGACCACCAGCATGGCCGCCATGCCTTTTGATCCTCTTGGGAATGCATGGTGAAAAATCATCAATAAAATTCACTGATTTTGCGTCGAATTGAATTAAAAAAAGTTTTAAGCCAAAGAAAAAAAAAAAAAAAAGAAACTATAAAACTGCACAAGTATCGCCAACGGGCACTGGGCAAAAAGCAGTGATCGTATAGACTAAGTTGACGCACGACGCACACTGACGCGGCAAATTAAAAGCGGGAGGCCATGGAGCGACGCGAATCCATCCGGTTAGTGTGTCGGTCAGTGAAACCATTGATGCATACCTATCATCTTTAGGGGACTGTTCATTATTTACGGCATGCCTCGGGGTGGAGGGGCCGCTGTGGAAAAATTAGGGGGTCTCGGAAAAAGAACGGAAGGCGGTGAATGTTTTTTTAAATTTTCCTTCAGTACACCCCCATCATAAATAATGAACAGTTCCTAAGGTACATTCATTAGCTAGTGTCAAGCATCAGACACTGCTTTCCGCTAGCAAATCAACTTTATTCGCAGTGGCGTTGGCTCGATAATTTGAGTTATGTGCCGCACTGGTCGACACTGAAAACTGAAGGAACAAGATAAACCACCGCGACAAGACCAACCTTTATCCATCATGACCATCAGCGATCATAACATTATTTTGAATCTTAGCATAGGCGCGGCGGAGCAAGGTGGGCAGAGGGGGCTCTTGCACCCCCATTTTTTACGAGAATGACATAAATTCTCTATATCAGGCGGTAAAGATTTACCCCCTACTTACAAAATTGCTCCACCGCGCCCCTGTAAAGCGAGATACTCGGAGAGATGTGCAGGTGTCAGAGGTTGCAGTAGCACTCCCCTCCCCTTCCCCCAATCCTGGCCGATTTATTTCATCCGATTTTAACTCATTCATTATTAAACTCATCCGCGTAATGACAGCGATGTCTTGATGTCTTGATACCAGGCCAAATACTAGTAGCCAGGTTGCGTCTTGACAGTAGCAATATACTAACGGCGCACGAAATAGTGTTTATCCCGTCAACGTTTTTGACAACAAAATTGAAAATAACCATACGCCATGGCGGGATAGTAATATCTATCGATCAGAATTTGATGGTCGTTGAACTCATTATTCAAAAATGTAGTTACATGTAAATCCTTGTCTGACAACATAGTCATATACGTGCTACCATGGAACAAAGGACTGACATGAGGCCTTAACCTAGCAGGTAGCGAGGTTTAGTGGATTAAAAGAGTCAAAATATGTTTGCACGGCAGAAATGTTGATGGTTATGGTTGCTGTGGATTTGGTGAACCAAAGGCAAAGGCCGACATTTCTCAGTTGGGGTATCAAGAACAATTTTCTCATTGAAATAAAGTTAGTGTTGGCCGGCGGGAATACCCAAAGTGCAGACATCTTTACGAAGGAAAAGAGTCGTTTGATAATTCATATTTAATCGTTACTGTCCATGTTTGTAGCTTTGCGGTATCTATATTGAAATGGGTTAAAAAATGAAACTAAAATCAAACAAAACTAAAACTATGCTAAAATTAAAACTAAACTAAACTAAACTAAACTAACTAAACTAAACTTAACTTACCTACGCATGCGCATTATCAATTACTTCAAAATTTCCCGCCATATTTGATTTGTCATGCGCGAGACAAATACATTCGAATCGAACATGGCGACGGCTGGGGATGAGAGAGTTCAATCTTTAAAACAGACTCTCATTGAAAGCCTTACAGCCATCTTATCCCCAAACCAAGAGATAAGAAAGATCGCAGAAGATCACCTTAAAGTTCTAGAGGTGACAGAAGGTATGAAATGCGCAAAATTGACGAACGGGAACCAAGAAATCTGCTTGAAAATTTGTGTACATTACGTTTTTGTGTCATGTGAAATCACTACATATCTGGCTGTACTTGCATCCTACACGATTCACCTTCCTATACTTATCAAGGAGCATATTTAACTAATATATAAGTGCATTTATGCCCATCCAAAGGATCTTTTAGACATATTAATTAATTAATCGAGATAATAATTTCAAGGCTGATTGCAGGGGTGTCATGTTGAAATATTATTAGTGTTTCTGGATAAGATCTAAGTACTTAACTTTAGCTATATGTTCAGAATAATTGTAGTCGTTATTATGATTATAATGTATATGGTACCATCTCTTATTAAAGAAGTGTGGTGATGGTTCATTCCTCTACTCTTTATGTATCTTCTGTACCCCTTGAGAATCCCCAGGTCTCTCCCCTGTAGGAGGGGATAGGTATTTTTGTACATATGCACATTCGTGCAACAGATCAAATTGTAGATGCAATCAAAAAATAAGTTTTCATTCTCTTAGTTACTGCGATTTTCATAATTTCGCGAACACCAAAGTTGTAAGTTGCCTGTTGGAATTTGCTTTTTCACTGCCGCCAGTCAAAAATATATAAGGTACCGACCGTTTTTTTTTTGATTGATGGCAGCAAAAACGCTGTTTTGTACGTTGATATTTTAACTTCGTTGTCCGCGTAATTATGAAAATCGCAGTAATGCTTATTTCGTATTTAGAGTTTGGTGTACATCTTGCTGAGTTGACAGTTGATGGACATGAAGCCTTAGCAATCAGACAGGTGTGTCGACCTTATGCACAAAATTCAACAATGAATATTGTCACCAAGAATTATGATATAAATATACCTTTTTACCATGTGCAAATGCAAGACAGAAAAATTGCAAACAGGTCCCTCTTCTACCACTACTTTTCATTGTTTTTGTTTGGATAATTTTTGCATATAAGAATTTGCTCATTATATTTTTACCTGAAACAAGGCTAGTGGTCTTCTCATCACATGTACTAGTTCTCATCATGTAAGCAATGACTGGTCCTTTGCAGAGAAATTAAGAATTTTATAATCTCTCCACTTTTTACTCAACAGCTTGCATCAGTCATTCTCAAACAGTATGTTGAAGCTCATTGGTCTCAGGACTCGGAAAAATTTCATCCTCCAGAGACAACTGATGCAGTAAGAATATCCACTTAATTTCTTGTTCTGTTTAACCAGAAACATTTAATACTGTGATTCTGAAATAGCTTAAGTACCAGTACACACCAACCAATCACAATGCCTGATTCAATGAGAAGTCGTTTAAGTGTTGCCATGCTGTATGTTTCTTGCTTATGTAAAAACTACCATATCCTATGTATTGTACTTTATATCAATATAATTCAATATAATTAGACTCAATTTTGTGAAAAGAAATGAAGAGTCTCAATCAAAATTAAGAGATCTCTAACAGGCTATCCCTGAATAGGACACTTATCCACCAGTAATATTATCATTATCAGGCTAAGGCAGAAATCAGAAGACTTCTTCCAGCAGGTCTACAGGAGTCAATCAGTAAAGTTAGGTCAAGTGTGGTTAGTATTATACCAACAAACATTCTTATTATTATAGTTGAAGTGCGATGAATTTCAGAGTGCTTATATCTACTTTCTGGACCAATCCTTTCCTCCAGCTCTACTCCCACCCTCATCTACTTGGAAGTTCCTATCTCTGCTGTTGGGGAAGCAAAGATATTTTCACAGGCACTAAGTACACAATATACAATTGATGGCACTTATGTTTAAAGTACTAGAAAGACGATAAACTATGATAAAGTTTCATTAAAGATTCTGTTGTCTTATTATTTACTAGGCATATGCTATATCGGCCATTGCTCACTGGGACTGGCCAGAAGCATGGCCACAATTGTTTGAACAGCTAATGCAAGCATTAACTAGTGGGGATAGCAATCTTGTACATGGTGCAATGAGAGTGCTAACAGGTATTAATGCTATCTTCATAATAATTATACAACTATAAGTGAAAAAGATTAAAAAAAAACATAATTAAGAGCCAGATCCAATCCATAACTCTCCTTCCTAAGGGATTACATAGTCATTTTGATGAGGGAAACATGTTTAAGTACATCCTTTCAGTGTGGACATTTTCTGAATTGTTTGATTCCAGGAAGCATCCACACTCCCCCAGAGTGAGTTTGATGTAAGACTCACCCATTCCCCCAGGAGCTAAATAAAGAAGATACTGAAATATACCACCTCATGACCTCTTGGAAGTACCCTCCCTGAAGCCACATATACTACAAAAGTAAGGACTGTTTTTTCTTTCTATTAGAATTCTGCAGAGAAGTAACAGACAATCAGATCTCTCAAGTTGCACCAGTAATTCTACCAGAGATGTACAAAATATTTGTACAAGACCAGGTTGGTACATTTATTTACTACTATTACAGTAAAGAAAATTTCATTGCCCTATGAGAATGAACAAAGCAAGTTGAGGTCTAAATAAATAATTTTGAAAATGAAAATAGATAACCCTTGTTTAGCAAGGGTAGCACTCATCTAGCAAACCTGTGGCCCTTATTCCACAATCAAATTGGAATGTAGAAGTCAATTTTTTTGGAGAAGAAAAACCAGAGAACCATCAGGTTGATGTTGCTTCTTTTCAACAATCCTGTTTTGAATTAATTGAAAATAATTTTCTTGGATAAATAGCCTGTCTAAAACATGCTCTTATGCTAAGTAAATGCAAGCATTTCTTTTGACTCTTTTTTTCTCGCCTTCAGGTTTATAGTGTCAGAACAAGATCAAGAGCAGTCGATATATTTAACACTTGTGCTGGACTTATCTGTGCAATGACTGAGTATCAGAGGGTGAGAAACAGACACTTTACCTTCACACTCTCCATATTCCTCAAGCTTTTGTTGGCTTGCCAAATGGGAAGATATACTGAGGATACTGCCTTGAATAAAACCTGTTTAAACCTGTTTTCAGGATGCCCCAGACAGATACCTGTTTCCAGTCCTCCCTCAGTTTGTGCAAGCCTTCACTCAGTTTCTCTCCATGCCTGACAGCTTGACATCTGACTGTGGGCTCAAGATGGAGATTCTTAAGGTGAGAACATTGTGGAACAGATTCAGTATACATAGTGGGAACTGCAGTTTCATTAGGGTAAAGCTGCTGCAGGGCAACAGTTAAGAAGTATATGCACTGTATGGTAAGTGGTAGGTAGGTGTTGGCTGACCAGTTATTAACACCTTATACTGCTTACCAGTCACTTATTAACACCTTGCTGACCACTTCCCAACACCTTACTAACCACTTCCCAACACCTTACTAACCGCTTGCCAACACCTTACTAACCACTTACCAACACCTTGCCAACCACTTACCTACACCTTGCCTACTACTTACCTACACCTTACCAACCACTCACTAACCACTTACAACACATTCCCAACACCTTACCAACCACTTTCAAACACATTATCAACACCTTACCAACCACTTACCAACACCTTCCCAACCACTTCCCAACACTTTATCAACACCCTACCAACCACTTCCCAACACCTTGCTGACCACTTACCAATGCCTTGCTGACCACTTACCAATGCCTTGCCAACCACTTACCAATGCCTTGCCAACCACTTACCAATGCCTTGCCAACCACTTACCATACAGTGCTTATACTTCACAATGATCTTTTTTTCACAAATACAAATTCACCTTTTCCACATGTTGTGTTTTTGATTGAAGGCTCTGACAACTCTGGTCAAGAACTTCCCCAAGCAAATGAGTCAGTACCTGGGTAACATTCTCCCACATGTATGGAACACATTAACACAAAGTGCTGAAAAATATGTAAAAGCAGTTGTTAATGATACAGAAGATGCAGATGATCCAGTAGATTCTGATGGTAACTATTTGAAACTTTGTGTCTAATAGCCCTGTTGCATAGAGCAGGTTTCATACGACTGTGAATCAATGCTGTAAACATACCTTGCCAAACCTTGAGCATGTTGCAACCATGTTCACGCCATGCCCTTTTCACAGTTATATGAAATTTGCTGTAACAAAACTTTTGGCTGAACATGTGTGCAATGGCATTGTGAGACACATATCATGAGGGTGTTAAATGATGCAATAGAGGCTTTGCTTTGCCATCACATGATGGCAGCCATGACAAGAGGCACAACAATACAATCTTTTTCCACTGAGAAGATGAATTCTTTCTCATGTAAATCAGATTAGACCAGATTCAATTGTTCCTGCCTCCTGTCATGGCTGCCATCACATGATAGTGCAAAGCCTCTATTCATCCTGAAACTTAATCATTGCTGATCTTGTCTCTCAGTCGATGTTCACCACTCATTTGAATTTAACAAAGACTTTGAAGGCTCAGACACACGATGCAACATTGCCTGCAACAGGGAAATCGTGTGTCTACCCACCATACTTCTGCAATGTCACCAGTGATGCCATGTGCAGCACTTGCACAGGTGGACATGCTGTGCTATTTCCATGGGAAATGTCACACTGTGTGTCTGAGCCTTAAATAGCATGACTACAAGACCTTCAGTTATGGAAAGATTGTAGGAATGATTACAAACTACCTATTTCTTTATTACAGGTGAGGTACTTGGATTTGAGAACCTTGTATTTGGAGTTTTTGAGTTCATCCATGGCCTGGTAGAAACACCAAAATTCAAAAAGATTGTCAAACAATTTCTGAATGAGCTGATATATTTTCTACTACTGTATATGCAAATTACAGAAGAACAGGTATGAAAATAATGCTGAAGCTGGAGCACAGACAAATATATAACTTACATAATAGAGGGCCAATTCTACAATTATTGAATTCCTTTCACTGGTTGCACAAAACATCTCAATGTGATTGGAAATTTTCATTTTTCATTGGCTTGCGAGGGTGTGTTGATGCGTGTTGGTTGTGCTTGGTGTGTTACCAGAATTAATTGACCAACAAATTTGATTTCAGATTCAAGTTTGGACAGCCAATCCCAATCAGTTTGTTGAAGATGAAGATGATGATACCTTCTCATACTCAGTGCGAATTGCAGCTCAGGATGTCCTGTTGGTTTGTAGCTTGTTATTTTGTTGGCCTATAATCAGTTAGGGAACAATCCTGTAGCAACGACTTTTTCCTTTGGGGGGGGGGGGGTTGAGTGAGGCCAAAGTGAACCAAACTATCAAAATGATAGTACAAAAATGGAAACCTTTGGGGCCTGTGGAGGTTGCAAATGCATCCTGTGCCTCTCCTGGCTATGGGATTGGGGAATGTGCACTCAAGTTCATTGTCCAACCACTATTAATTTGGCACAGTGAGTGAACAAAACATCTTCCCTTTATTTTCACTTTGTAATGCAGTGGTTTGTTCTTGTCCCTTCCATCTGCTACTGATCCATGAGGAGGGGCTGAAGAAGTGACCTTTGCTTTCCAGCCATAGAGCCTCATCAAACACTTCTCTACCAGGCTTATAATTTAAATGACTTTTTTCCTATATTTTTAGGCTGTGTCAGCAGAGTTTAAGAATGACAGTGCTGTTACATTAGCAAATGCAGTAACAAGACACGTAGAAGAGGCAAATAACTGCAGACAGAAAGGAGACACGAACTGGTGAGTTACACCTAGACAACTGATCGCTAAGCAGTTCAATGGAAATATAAATTAAGTGAAATTGATGAAATCTTGCTGTGTTACTGCATAGACATTTTCTTCTCTTCCAGTGAACAAATGACATACGTTTTTTCATTTTTCCCTTTGAACAGGTGGAAGATCCACGAGTCCTGCATGCTTGCTATGGGATGTGTCAAGTCCCTACTCACAGATAAGATCTCCCGAGAAGACCTAAATTCCTTCCTAACCAATGTTGTCTTGAGGGGACTACAAGAATCAGGTGTGCCCAAGCTTAAATAGCATAATTATTAAGCTACATTTAAAGTTATAAAATCTCTAACATTGTTTTTTTTTATTATTTCTAGTGTCACCTTTCCTTGTTGGGCAAGCCTTGTGGGTTGGGAGTCGGTTTAGCCTCATGATGGATGATCAATTGTTGAACAAGTAAGATAGCTATCAGGGAGTCACGAGATTAAAGTTAAAAATTATTAAGAAAATTTGCTTTTTTAGTTTTTTACAGGCATCTGTCAGTGGTTTGCAGTCTACACAGCTTCCTGCTGTCAGGATATGTTCAGTTCGTGCAGTTTATGAGTAAGTTTTTCATTTTCAAAAAACGTTTGCGGTAAAAATTTTCTTTCTCCCGTCTCTCTATTCATCCTCTTTTTTCCATCTTTCTTTTTTCGTTAGATAATGGATTTGTAAGAAGAAAATAAAAACGAATTTTACGTTTCTTGTTGTATTTCCAGGTTTTGTGAACATCTGAAAAGGTCGAAAAATACTCAGATGCTAGTGCCGTATTTGTCACAAATGATGGATGGCCTACTCACCATGGCAACTCAGTCAACAGATGACGTATTAGCACTTGTTCTTGAAACGCTTAGAATTGTTATGTCAGTAAGTGTTGTCTGTCAACTCTGAGGATTTTTGCGTCAGGCTGTCTGGCTGCTGCGTTCAGGTTGTTTGGCTGCTGCGTCTGGCTGGCTGGCAGGCTACGTCAGGCTGTCTGGCTGCAGTGTCTGGCTGGCTGGTCGCCGCGTCAAGTTGGCTGGCTGTCACGTCTGGTTTTCTGTTTTTTTGCGTATGGCTATTTATGAGTTTTTCCTTTGCGCTGTCTTGATTCTTCGTGTCTCCTGCTAGAAACATCATGATCTATTAAGCTTTGTTTATCTTGTATATTGTATTCATCTATTACGTGTTCCCATCGACAGGTCGATAAGGATTTTACAGCATCATGCGAGAGTAGAATAGCACCTCTAACAATAGCACTTTTCTTAAAACTGGCTAATGGTGAGGAAATAGTAAATCAGTTTCTAGTTGGCTTTTGTTTTAATTCAGTTTGCACAAGTTTCCCACCAACTTATTTATTAAAACGATTCTTTTTTGAAGATGCCGCTTTAATACCTCTGATTGAGGATATATTCAAAGAGTTAGCGATGAATCCAGCATGTAACAAGGTAGGTTGATATTCTTCTAACATTTTAGATATTATTTTGGAAGCTTAGCGACTCTAAACGAATTTTGTATACTCAAAATCATTTCTGCATCGCATTTTGTTGGCGATTCGGGCATCCGCTACCCTGCGAGCACGGACAATTTCCTCTCCTCCACAGGGCGGAGCGCTGACCAAAACCAAACCGGAGGGCACAAAAATTTCTCTGCTAGCAGGGAAAGCATCCGCGCTATAGAAGTGATCATATTTTGCGATAGCAAAGGTTTTAAAGTAAGCTTTACATTTCAGCTTATACAGCAAAGGTTTATTCCGACTTTGGTTAGTATTTTTCAATCTCCTCCAGAAAAAGTTCCTCTAGGAATCAATGCGGTAAGTACGCGCTTGAACGCGTGAGCGCGCGCGTCATTTTGCCGCCAAAATTGTTCATTTGAAGCCCGATTAAATGCTGATAGGTTTTCTTTCCTTTTGTACGCAGATTTGTATGGATGTCCTCACCAACATTGTGAAATTCTCACAACCGCCTTTATCAGATACCATGCTTAATAACGTCTTTCCTCCTCTTGTCAAGCTCATGCTTAGTTCTGATGACAACAGTGTATTACAGGTATATTTGTGTGTGACTATTGTTTCTTGAGGTGTTTGAGGGCGACGGCTAGCGCAGTCAAAATGTGCGCGTTCCGTGGTTAGAGGTAGGTATCAGTGCGCGCCAACTGAGCCATTTCTGCATGTTTCCGCGTGTCTGACTATCTTATTTTTTCCTTCCATAGAGTGGTGGAGAGTGTTTAAGAGTGTTTGTAATCGTTGGAGGAGAACAACTACTTACTTGGTAGGTCGATGCAGACACCTCTAATGCAATTACGAAATATCCAGGGGGTCACTGTAGAACGCTACACCAGATTACCTGAAATCGCGGCAATTGAATCCACGAGGGATGACAAGGTAGGGTCGCGGTAGAGTACTGTGTCTGGCACGGGCACGGTAAGGAATTGATGACATCTGTTGAACCAATCGCAACGCGTGAGATCACTTGTCATCACAATACTCAGACGCGATCAGACGCCGCCCTATCACTCACGGCACAGCACGGCACGTCTAAACGTTGACTTAGTCTTACTAACCTGCTATCGCATTAATTTAAACATTCGGCGGAATTAGAGAATTGGACCCGATTTGAGAAACACTTCGCCGAGCCCGCGTTCCATCATTTATCTGGGTTTGGTGATGGGTAGACTCTAGCTTTTTTTTGTATTTATACACATTCTTCTCTTCCTTCAAGGCATGATTCACAGGCTAACAATGGTATATCGTACGTCATTCGTGCAGCCTCGCACCTTCTAGATCCGAGAGGCCCTGAGTTTACGGCCTCGTTTGTGGGGAGACTCGTCACTACGCTAATACGAAAAGTATGTCTAATGTAAATGAATAGTTATGACCAAATATGGTAGTCTTTCCCTTACTTGGTAATCAGTGACATCCAAGTTTGGTATTCCTATTGATATCCAAATTGGTATTCCTACCGATATCAGAATTGGCAGTTTTGCGGCGACACCCTTATTTGATAGTACCAGGTGCTAATTTCCTCGATTAGTACTTCTGTTCGATGCTATTTTTGTTTGCTTTTCTTAAGTTTGGTAAAAATCTTGGCGAGAATCTTGATTTACTTTTACGAGGTGTGCTGAGCAAGCTACAACAAGCTGAAACCCTTAGCGTCATTCAGGTAAGAGGGCCTTTCTGTCTTTTTCACTGTACTGTTGCCATGTCAACCAACACTCAATCATATCTATGTTTTGCGATAGTGTAACTAGAGATTCCTCTTCAATACCGCTATGATTTTGTTCTAATTTCAGTCACTTATAATGGTGTTCCTCCACCTGATGAATTCTCAACTCGAAACCACTTTAGAATTCTTAAGCAGCGTACCCGACCCTACAGGGAAGTCAGCTCTGGAGTATGTCCTGAAGATCTGGTGTGCGCGACAATCCGAGTTTTATGGTGTCTATGACAGCAAAATAAGGTAAATACTCACATGGGTTATTATTTATGGCAGTATATACTATTGGATGCCAACAACATTCATTACATTTAGTCGGGCAGCTAAAGCTGTAACCGACTAAACAAACCTTATTTACAAAATTTAATAAAAAGGGTCTAAATTGTTGCGTAGTAGTTATATACAGAAAATTATATGTGTATTCGGAATGAATTTCCTATCAGTATTCATTTATGAGTTCTAATGTACATGAAAGTTAGCAGTCCTTGCTTATTACTTTAAAACAACGTGCAATGTTCAGACTGCTTGAAATGACGGACTTTTCCATGGAAATAAGTTGTAGGGGAGGGGTGGTTATCTCCGCATTTCGGTGTACGAGTAGTACTCCCCTCCCCATATTAATTTCCGTAAGGGAATACATACCTCTTTTTAGTTGAGTGCGAGGGCCGTACCGTAAGTTATGGAACGAGTTTTTTCCACTACTTATTGCCCAAGAGGGCTATTAAAAAGTGGGGAAAAAAAACCCGAGGTTCCATAACTTATGGCAAGGTGAAAAAGAATTAAGGATGGTGGTCCGTAGCGTAAGTCATGGACCGTATAGAGCGCGTGAAGATTACCTTGCCATATAATGATTAGACTTGTATCTTCTTTTTCGACTTGTATATCTGTTTGATATTTTTCAGCACCATAGCCCTTTGCAATGTCCTCCAGTACTTCGTGAACACAGGAGATAAAAGGCTTCAGATTGTAGTAAAAGGAGAAAGAGTATTCGTCCAAGGAGAAGGTAGAACGTGGTTGTTCTGGCCTATTTCTTTGTCATTTTTTGCTGCTCAAATATTGTTGGAGTGTTGTTTTTAAAATTTATAATTAACTATATTCCTTTTTATTTCATTATTAACATTCCTCAGGCATAAGAACCCGTTCAAAAGCAAATAAAAGTGAGCAGCATTCGTTGATGTTATGCCATTACATAGGAAAGAAGATGATAGGAAGTTCATTCCATTTCATGCTTTATTTCTCAATTGTTATGCTTGTTTTGACCTTAATTACTTCTTACCTTGAAATATTTATGTTCTTGTTATCAAACCTCTTTCATGCAGCTGCTGAGCAGTGGACGTCCGTTCCAGTTGCTGTTAAATTATTCAAGTTGATAATCAACGAACTTGGCACCTTGTTGGAAAACAACGCTCAGGATACAAATGCTGAAGACGGAGATTCTGACGAGGTAGGTTTCTTTCGTCGTCTTTGCATGTCATTTTTTTTATCCGTTTTTTCATTTTTGATCTTCATGAGAAAAGATAGCATTGGCTTAATTTTGGTGACGCAGTTTAACGTTACCGGTAAGGGACTGTGCAATAATTATCAGGAGGGAGGGCAGTAAAACGAGAGGGGGGGCACAATGTAAACTCACAGCCTTAGGGAGGGGGGTAACATGTAAATTTCTGGGAAAGTGGGGGGGGGGCAACTGAAAAACTGACTTTAAGATTCAAATACCAAAGATATTTCACTAAAAGTTGTACAAAGTTGTTA